>PVKA01040890.1:0-18442 GCA_004027165.1 Ctenomys sociabilis | reverse complement strand
AAAAAAAAAAAAAAAAAAAAAAAAAAAAAAAAAAAAAAAAAAAAAAAAAAAAAAAACAAACAAAAAAAAAAAAACAAATGGAGGTTCTAGAGCCTAAGACAATGTCTCATGCAGGCCTGCTTCATGGGTCTGTGTTGGAAAGGCCCAAAGGTCAGTGGTGAAAGCACCAGGATAAAGGTCTGTGCCAGCAGGCTGAGAGATCTGAACTGGAGCCAGGAAGCAGTGCTCAAGGTGAGCCTCAGAGCTCTCCCAAAGGCACCACAGTCATCCTCAGGGAGGTCCTGAGCTCCTCCAGAGATGAGGAAAGCTGAGTTCCCATCAGGAAAGCCAATGTGACCAGCTTCTCCACGAGGCTGAGCTGTGCATGCTCTCCCCCTCCAAAGCCAGGCAGTGATGCTCAAGAGAGCTCCCCCAAAGTGAACCATAGTCATTCTCAGCAACAATGAAGGTTCTAAGCTCCTCCTCCAAGAGCAGCCAAGTCCATCATGCAATCCAGCCAGAAGAATAGCCCAAGAGAACCAGCAGCTTCCAACAGCTTCTCCAAGCAGCCTTCCTCACAGCCTCTTCAGTTCTGCCTCTTATGCTGTTGGCAACAATCCTCAGGTGGCCCTCAACATCCAGCACCACACTAGTTCAATTCAGCTGGGTGGAAAAAGTTGACCAGCACTTAGCAGTCCATTACAGATACCCTGTTTAAGGTGACTGTACCTTTTTACCTTGAGGTCCAGATGTCTGATTGGGCATCTTACCTCAGACTGGACTGATTAGAGTTGTTAAGCATTTCAAAATTAGCCCCAAGGGGAGAGGATTTCCTGCCAGATGGGGTGAAAGTGAAATCTAGTCTGCGGTGTCCATGTCTTGATGGATAGCTTCTTCCCAGGACTCTGGCAGGGCCTGGGCTATCATAGGTGAGAGCAATGGTGATGCTGAGAGACAGGGAAGTGAGCTAAGTCGAGATGGAATCCTGAAGGGCTTCTGGTCCTCGCTGAGCACAGGACTTAAGCTTTTCTTTCTTTCTTTCTTTCTTTCTTTCTTTCTTTCTTTCTTTCTTTCTTTCTTTCTTTCTTTCTTTCTTTCTTTCTTTCCTTCCTTCTTTCTTTCCCTCCCTCTCCCTCCCTCCCTCCCTCCCTCCTTCCCTCCCTCCCTCCCTTCTTTCTTTCTTTCTCTCTGTGAACCCTTCCTCTTTTTACTTCTATGGAGATAATCTTAGTTTTGGGCTTGTAGGGGAGAAGGCAGGAGACAGCCATCTACAGGATGGCGGGATGTGTGCAGGAGGCCGCGGGACAGTGTCACCATACTACAGCACCCAGACGGTCCTTGTCTGGTTTGGTTTTGTTCATTCATTCTTAGTAGGGGCACCACAAAGAACTTCAGCCTTTTCTGCATTAAAACAATTACTTCAGAGACGGGTTCATGGCATTTAGATAGATGCAATTTTCGGGAGCTGGTCAGATGTGAGGTCAAGAATAAGAAAACCGTGCCTGTGTTGCTGCTGTTGAAACCCCCACAATAAGCAGGCAAGCACGCAAGCAAGCAAGCTAACAAATGTTTTCACAAGTGTTCTACCTTCTCCAGAGAGTCTGGGAAAGGGGCCTGCCGGCTGCGGTGGGTCCCGGGATGGGAAGGCCTGACAGTGAGTGATTCCCTGCAACAAATGGTCGTGGTGGGTGTGTGGACACACGCACAGAACCACACCCAGAGCCGGGCCTCCAATTATACCGCTGGCAGAAGATGACAATTCTCAGCTTGCCTTTCCAGGGTTATTTTTGGCCAGGGCTGTTAGCTGATGGCAGAAGGCTTCAGTCCCCTGCGCAAGTCCCTCCCCGCCCTTGTTCCAGGGAGAGACTCCGGAGCGCACTCTCTCGGCAGGCGGGGGACCCCTAGAGAGGGCTGCCGTGGCCGGTGGGTGGCAGGGGTGCCGCAGGGTCTCCACGCGCCCCCTCCCCGCGCTCCCCTGGCCTGGGCTGCTGGAGGCCGGCGCAGGAGGAGGCGTCACGGGGCGGGGTAGCTGGCACGGACCGGGCTTTTGGGATACTCCAACGTGAGCCCAGCTGGGGACGGAAACTAGGATTGTGAGGCGCTTGGCTGTGCAGAAATTGGGCGGGAGAAAACTTTAGAGAAGGAGGCGGCCAACTTGTGGGGCCCGCGGGGAGGCCGAGCGCTCCGGGCGCGGGGCGCGGGGCGCGGGCGCCGCCGGCAGGGGAGGGGTCGGCGAGGCGGAGCCGGGGGCGCAGCCAGGCCGGCGGGGCCCGCAGATTCCCAGATTCCCGCGGCGCCATGGAGGGGAGCCCCATCCCGGTGCTGACGGTGCCCACGGCGCCCTACGAGGACCAGCGGCCGACCGGGGGTGGGGGCCTGCGGCGGCCCACCGGGCTCTTCGAGGGCCAGCGCAACTACCTGCCCAACTTCATCCAGAGCGTGCTGTCGTCCATCGACCTGCGCGACCGCCAGGGCTGCACCATGGTGGTGGGCAGCGACGGCAGGTACTTCAGCAGGACGGCCACGGAGATAGTGGTGCAGATGGCCGCGGCCAATGGGGTGAGTACGGCTGCCACCGCCGCCCCTAGCGCCCCTCCACCCTCCCCGGTACCCGGAGAGCGCGTGGGGGTCAGGCTCACCTCTCCAAGGAACCCCCAGGGCCCTCCCTTCCAGCCCGAGGGTGTCCTCAAGCTGGTGTCATCCTGCTCTGTGCCCCTCATTGGCTCTTGATTTATTTTCGAGGTTCTCTTTTTCATTCCGCTGCTGTTTAAACTTTTAAAATACTGTCTTAGCCTTGTTCACTACCCCACCTTACCAGCGCAGACTTCTTCAGAAACCCGTTTTCCCTGAGTCCATTTGGACTCTTCCTGAATCTTGACTCTGCCAAAGTTAATCAAAATTAATGTAGTATCTCTCTCTCTCTCTGTCTCTCTCTCTCTGTGTCTGTCTCTGTCTCTCTCTCTCTCTCTCTCTCTCTCTCTCTCTCTCTCTCTCTCTCTCTCTCGTACACGCATGCAGTCAACCCGGACATACTAGTCAAGGGTCGACCCCAAGAGTATTTTAGATTATTGGTTCTTTAACCCAGTGGTTACTTAATGATTACTTTGGGGTGGGATGGACACTCAGTTCCCAGGAAACACATCTGTAAATAGTCTGAAATTAGATATGCAGTGATTTTTCTTAGTGCAATTCTTAACTTCTCCCAAGGTGCTTTGGACCTTTGACAGTTACTATCGCTTCAGTTGCTACCTTCCTTTCTCTCCTCTCCTAGACAGCCTTTTGCAATCTGAATTCTCAGGCCTCTGGTGTGCCTCCTTCTGCCCTTTCTTTTTGATCCTAAAGCTAGAAGCACCTTTGGCTGTATCCCTGGTTCTTCTTCCCCAGTCCAGCAGCACAACTTCAGGGGCCTCTGTATTTGTCTGTGGCAAACACTTTTAAAAAGTCATGTCAAGCGTTGTCAACACAACTGCAGCAAACCCAAAAACTTTTGGGGGAAATTTCTTGGAGAAGTACAAATTAATGTGGACATCTTTAAATGTGAAACAAAACAGTGTGGATTCACTCCCTCCTTTCTAATCTCCTTTTAATGTTCTTGTTCCTCCTCCTCTTCCATCTTTACAGTTGTCTATGCTTTAGGGTTGACTGCTGTAATCTTTCCTTCTCAGTGTTTCAGGAATAGGAAATATATATATCCGAAAGCAGTAGGGTGAAAGAAAACCAGTGATTGGTGGTCAGTGGTACAATTACGATTTTTCAACTCAAGCAGCTAAGGATGCTGCAGATTTGGTACTGGTGTTTATCTCTGGTTCCTTACCTGCAATAGTTGGCTAGAATCAGGGAGGTGGAGAGAAATTTCCAAACAATCATTTGCTGTAGTCTGACCAAGATCCTCCTGTAGAATGATGGATAATAATGAGCCCCGGGGTGGTTGTGCATACCTGCTTCCCCGACCAGCTTGTCCAGTCAGTAAGACAAAGAGTCTGTCTGCTATTTATTGTTGGTCAGGGTATTTTTAAGCTGCAGTTATTGGTTTGCACAGGCAAATTATTACTGTGCTTTGTTGTTTCCCAGCTGGCTTTACCATAAGGACTCTTCAGTGAGTCTTCTCTGATAAAGCAATTGCTTGACTTGAATGGAGTACCTACTTAGGCTCACGTTTAGCACAGTCATTCTTTTGAAGGGTGGAAAGAACAATTACAGCACACACAGAAGCACCTCTGAAAACGCTATTTCTAAGAAGGGTGAGTGTGGGTGCGGGCAATGCTGGACGTGTTTCCGTATATTGAGCTGCCAACTTTAACCAATCTTTTCCTCATTTTGTTCTTCTTCGTGGGCCTTGTGCCAAAGTGAGTAGTCAGGAGGTTGGCTTTGGGAGAAGTATGATCCAGAAGGACTGGGAAGTTATAAGCAGAATTGGTCTTGCAGGATTGAGAATTGATGGGAACATTCTTGGAATGCTGAGACTTGGCAAGATGGACTTTTATCCCGTTTTCTTTCTTTTTTATTATTATTAGCACATACAAATTTAAGGATAGGATGGGTTTCTTAATAACTGTAAATGCTTTGGCCTTTTTGATTTCATATTGGATATTATTCTTTTCTTTTCTTTTTTTTTGTGGCCAGTTCATCCTGCCCTGGGCATGGGGCTGGCACAGCATGTGGAGCTGGGGATTGAACCGTGGTCCCTGTGCTGGCCTAAGCTTGCCTAAGCAGGTGCTTTAGTCCACTGAGGTATCTTCCTGGCCATGGATATCATTCTTAACCAGGCTGGAAAAACTAGAGTTTATTCTCTGTGACTTGGCAAATATGTCTGAATGGGCAAGATTCTATTTGAAAAATTTTGATTTAGAATAAGAAAGTTATTTTATCAATAAATTTTCTATGAAAAATCACAATCTTTCATAATTTTAATTGTTGGAAAACAGAAGTATTACATTTCTGAATGTTAAACTATATTGCTTATGTTTTAACAGCTCAGAGTTTAAAACAGACATTTCAAATACATATCTGTGTACATTGTGATTTTAAAACTTTATTATGTTATTTGTGATTATTATTAATTTGTGAGACAGTAAAACTTTCAGAGAAATCTATAGAGTAACATTAATGACACCAATAGGTGTATAACCTAGCTTTAAACATCTGTAATATTTGTGTTCTCTTTAGCTTAAGTATTTTCTAGAATGTTAAAGAAAATGACATTACTCCTAAATTTTTAATGTCCAAAAACATTCTCTAAAGAATATCTTTTTCTACATAGTTGTATAGTGTTGTCATCCAAAGAAAACAAAAAATAGTTTCCTCATATCATTTATTGCATTTAGTATATCATTTATTACATTTAGATATTCTGAATATTTGAAAAAAATGTGTTTTTCTTTGTTTTTTATTTTAGGGAAGGGTCTACAGGGTGTTCAAGGTCTCACTACTAGATGGAACTCCTACTGATCCACCTGTTTACAGCCTCCCTTGAGCTGGGATTACATGCACATGCTACCACGCCCAGTCTCAATTGCTGTCTCAGTGCACCCTGGGGATTGGGCCTGCACAGCAGGCCCAAGGATCAAACCCTCAGCCCCTGTGCCTGTAATCTGCTAATCTATTTGGCTGGACCATGTTTTTTTTTTTTTTTTTTTTTGCAGAACCAGGGATTGAACTCCGGCCCTTGTGCTTGCCAGGCAAGCGCTAATTCTACTGACCCATCCATGTTTGTTTTATAGACCAACCAAGGAACAGACACTACATTTGGTTATCTCAACTTTTTTTTAATGCACACATTACCACCTTATTGATTTATTATTGAAATTGATTTGTTGAAGAACCAGATCAATTGTCCTATAGCATGTGTCCTCCCCTAGAACTTCTACATTGCATTTTATAGTGTCCTGCCTGTTAGTTTTTACTCTATCTTGTTTTTATTGTTGTTGCTTTGGTTAACTGAAAATTAGTTCTAAAGACTTACCTTAGTCCATATGGGTCACTATAGCCACATAGGAAAGACTAGATACCTTATAATGAACAAAAATGTCATTTCAGGCCTGGGCAGGCCTAGGTCAAGGTGCTGGCCTATCGGATGTCTGATGAGAGCCCACCTACTTGCTCATGGAATGGTGTCTTCTTGCTGTGTCCTGGCGCAGTGGGAGGGGCTAGCTAGCTCGCTGGAGTCTCCTCTGTAAGGTCCTAATCCCCAACATGAGGATTCTGCTTTCAGAGCCACATCACCCTCTCAAAGCTTTACTTCCTAGTAAACTCGGGGTTTAGGATTTCAACATGTGAATTGGGGGAGGGGGATAGCATCCAGTCCCATTGTAAATCTTACAACATTTTTCTTAAAAACAATGTTTTATGGTGCTGTGTTCTTGGGTTTCATCTTATTAGGAAATACAATCTCTGGTTATGCCAGTGTTAAATACTGAGATTGTTGCAGGGCTATGGTAGTTACTGCCTGTATTCTTGATTATTCTTCCCCTTGAGTCCAGCCAGCCTAGGGGATCAACTTTATATGATATACATGTTTAGTTTTTTATCAGTCTTTACTCAGTCATCTTAGTATGCAGTAATTGTTGTTTCTTAAATTATTTTATTAGGAGTTTCAAAATAGTGGTTTCCTGATTTTCTAATTTCATTAGCTGGCATTTTCTTATCAACTAGATATTTTACTCACAACAGGACTGTTTGGTTATCCTACATAAGTAATTTTTTTCTGGAATCTCTCTCATTGAAAATTTTCAGAATGAGAATGTGGCTTAGTGGCTATCCCCATAAATGAATTTTATGACAAACAACTTCTGTTTTGTTTCACTTTCATTTTTTAAATATCACTGTGGGTGCCTGGATTTTTTTTTTTTAATCTTTTTGAGACAGTCTCACTGTGCAGATCAGGCTGGCCTTAAGCTCACTTTGTAGCTCAGGCAAGGGTGCCTGGATTTTTATGTGTTAAATTTCTGTGTATCACTGGATTAGTGAGGAGATAATTTTTATTTTTTTGTAGTTTTTGTATATGTGAATTAGTTTAGTTCACCTCAAAGATGTATATATTATAGCATTTGTAGTGTCATATGTATTTATTTATTTTATTTTATTTTATTGGTGGAACCAGAGATTGAACTCAAGCCCTTGCGCTTGCCAGGGAAGTGCTTATTCCACTGAGCCATCTCCCTAGCCCTGGTAGTGTAATATGTAGACACATACATCAGTCATATATATATAATTGGAATGGATTTATTGAAGAACCATGTCAGTTCTTCTGTAGAATATCCTTTTCCCTGGGGCAATGTGTTATATAGAATGATATAAAAATAATGATAAATGTACAAGAAGTAGTAAATTGTATCATTTAAATGAATCATGAACAAGTTTAGCTTGTAACCAATTTTTAAAAATATTTATTGCCGGGCGTGGTGGTGCATGCCTGTAATCCCAGCACTGGGAGGCTGAGGCAGGAGGATTGTTGTGAGTTCGAGACCAGCCTGAGCTACAAAGTGAGCTCGAGGCCAGCCTGAACTGCATAGTGAGACCTTGTCTCAAAAAGACAAAAAAAAAAAAAAAAAAAAAAAAAAAAAAAAAAAAAAAAAAAAAAAAAAAAAAAAAAAAAAAAAAAAAAAAAAAATTATTGATCTGTGCAGTACTAGGGATTGAACTGAGTGCCTTCATGCTGAGCTAACAGTCTCTGCTCTTTAAAAAAATTATTTTTTCACTTTGAGAGAGGGTCTTGCTATGTTGTGTAGGCTGGGTTTGCACTGGGATCTCCTGCCTCAGGCTTCTGGAGGGCTAGGATTTACCTGCCTGGGTTACTGTGCCTAGTCCAATTTTTTTCCAATCAGATTCTATCTATCTATCTATCTATCTATCTATCTATCTATCTATCTATCTATCTATCTATCTATGTATCTATCTATCTATCTATCTATGCCAGTACAATGCACAGCTCTTTAATTAATGGATTTTTTCTTGGCTAACACTCGCAACTGAGTTATAAATTGTTGGCCATGGGACCCACTACAGATTTTACTCAATGCACACAGTCAAATTACTTTTTTATTGAAATATATTCAGTTGATAATAATTATTCTCTTTTATATTTGTTAGGGATATGCATTATTGCAAAGTGTATTCAGGTGCAGGGCTTCATTTGCTGCTGAGGAGAATTCAGTGATGCTGCCATACACAGCTTATAGGTGAAGAGACAAGGGACTTCAAGAGATTAAAGTGTAAAATCTGGCAGGGACAAAAAGCCAGGGGCAGCCTTCCAACTGTGAGTACAGGGCTTTTCTACTATGTCTCATTATTGCTAAAGTTATAACATCAAGAAGTCAGGTGAGGTACAGCATTTGCTGATCTACCTTTATGTATGTATGTATCTATTTATCTATTTATTTGCTGGCTCAGCCTGCCCTGAGTGTCGGGCTGGCATGGTATGTGGTGCTGGAGATCGAACCTCAGTCCCCTGCACCTGCCTAAGCTTGCCTAAACAGGTGCTTTAGACTGTTGAGCTATCTCCCAGCCCATTGGGATCTACCTTTATTTTGCACATGGTTGTTTTGGAGCGCAACAGTTCAACTCCAGTTTTTAAAACAACAGCAGCAAATTTTAAATGATAAATTATGTACAACTGTGCTGTCCAGTAGAGTAGCGACTAAACTTGTGGCTATTTAAAGTTCTACTTTATTTAAATAAAACAAAACGCAAGATCTGGTCCTTCAGTCACACTAGCTGTATTTCAAGTGTTCCACGGTCATCAAGGGTTAGGGGCTGAGAACAGAGCAGAGAAGGTTTCCACCACCAGAGAAAGCTACTGTTGGACAATAATGTTTTAGAATGTCATTTCCAAGGAGCCAGGGAAATGGCTCAGTAGAATAAGCGCCCCCCTGGCAAGCACAAGGGCCTGAGTTCAATTCCTGGTTCTACAAAAAAAAAAAGTGTTTTAGAATGTCATTTCCAGACAAAGGTGACTTTAAAAAAGTCATAAACATCTGAGAGAGACAGTGTTGTCATCTTCCCAAAATTCAAGACAGTTTAGCTAACCAAGAAGACTTAGGAGAAAGTGAGAGATTGCTCTTGGTGGCAGGTAGACTCATCCAGGAAGGGGTAAGGACATTTTTGTAGCTATTATGCTGCATTTACCTCTTAAACTGCTTTACATCTAAACCACTGAAGAGCATCTGAAGCAGATGGAAATAAAAGCAGGATCAAAACCCAACTAGAATCAACTTATATGTACTGGTATAAATCTCTATGATAAATGTGAATATATATATATATATATATATATATATATATATATATATATATATATATTAATGGCAGTATACAGTGCACCTTAGGAACTTCAAGCACTTGTTGGTGTCTGTGAACTCTCTTAGAGGTGGAGGCTGAAATGCAGAGTTATTGGAAAGCTGGGTCTTCTGGGGACTCGAGAGTATCCTTCATGAAGGTGCTTACACAGGTTGTCTTTTCTTCCAATTTGGCCATGAATACACTTGTTTTGACATTTAGTAGAATTATCTGTGGAACAAATCTTGGTGTGCTCTAAAGGTAAGGAACATAGTGGTGCAAAATAGAACTCGGTAGTGGGTGGGAAGCTGGGAGGGCAGAGAAGGGAGTGGGAGAGGAGGACCTGTGCTTCTATATCTGACGCTGCTTCCTGGACAGATCTGGTAATCTGGAGGCTCCAAATCCTGTCTGCAGACAAAGATTTCTCTGGCCAGGTATTTTCTCCTTCAATCCCCTTCAGAAGAGGCAGATGGAATGACCTACGGTAGTCTAGACATTAGGGGAGGACAAGTTCCCGATACATTGGAAAACCCTAAAGAGCCTCCATAACTCCCTTGCTCCTCTTCTTGAATGCTTATCACTGATGCTGGATCTAAGAGATCTGTCGTGGGAGCAATGACAGACTTCAGGAGACCTCCACTCCATTTATCTTTCAGTCTGAGTCGGTGTGCTGTTGGCATTTTAGCTGCTAGTCTTCATTCACTTTTTTTATGGAATGGTCAAAAGAGTGAGAGAGGTTTTGAGAACAGCTGGGCCCTCCCAGTTGCTAGGATGGTTATTTTAAGCTTTGTTTAATGTGTCCAGAGACCCAGATGGCGTTTTTAACTAAGCTGCTTTATTAAATCTTGTGATAAAATATAATGATGTTTATTGAAAAAGCAGACACACATCAGCAACATTATGTGTGAGACTTGCCCTAGGAATTTTTTTTTTTAATAAAACATCTGTTCTGTTTGGGCTCTATGTGAATGCTTGGGGTTTGCTAGTTTCTGTATAGCCTCGAAGGCCAGAAGTTGGAACCTACTTTTTGAGAAGGCCAAGCATATGTATTGAATTAATCAATCTTAGCTCTCACTTTTGGACTCCATGCACTCTTTTCTCAGACAACAGTAACATGAACAAGCACTGTAGTAGCATTTTAACAAGATGGTTTTACAATAATAGGCATTCTTGTCTTAGATCTCATTTGCCTCGGGATTTTCAAATTGAAGGTAGAGAACAAGTGCTTCAAAATCATGCATCAGTTTGAGAGCTAATTTGAATATATTCAAAATTTGACCAGTGTATTTTTAGTGCTTATACTTGCAGAGATATGTAATATTTTGACTTTTTTGTCTGATTTGGTTTAGTTATCATAGGAGGGTATCCTTTAGACAAGATATTATATCTCCATTATGTCCTCTGAGTAACTACTAGGAAGACAAAGATATGTAATGTATTAATTATTGTAACTGTCATACTAACCTATCTTGAAACTGTTTCATTGTTATTTTATCTTTTTTCATTAAAATGAAAATAACAGATAATAGAGCAACCATGGTTAATTAGCTATCCCTGTTTTGAAAATCTGTAACATGTGTATTGTTTTATGTCACCTTGTTTCCATTTTTTTTTTTTTTTTTTTTGCGGAACAGGGGATTGAACTCATGCCCTTCCCCTTGCCAGGGAAGCGCTTATTCCACTGAGCCATCTCCCTGGCCCCTCCATTTGTTTTTGCTTCTGTTTTCACTCATCAAAATAAAATAACATAAAATAAAATAAAATAAAAAGAGGCCATCTAGAATACAGTGTATGTAAGACTTGTTAAAATGAACACTAATATTCTCTGAGTCATTAAATATCTTTCTTGTCTGACATTTTTGATGACATCAACTTTTGGGATAATCTCTATATTTATATGAAGTGAAGGTTTTTAGGAACATTTAACTCCCAAAGAAGCTTTTACTTGGCCTAAAGTTTTGGAAGTTTCTGGCTTTATATTCTTTTTCAGGCATGTACTGAAGAGTATTTTATGCACATAGAATGTTTCATTACTGCCTTTCAATTGTTCTCATCTAGTGAGAGCTCTAGTTTTTAGTTAAGGACATCTAGCTTTACAGTTGATAATCCCTAAAAGAAAGAGAAAAACTGAAACTAGAGGACCAGAGATTTTTTTTTTATTTGAAAAGACTTATAAAATACCATTTTATAATGAATGATTGATACACAAAACACTCTTCCAAATCAAATAAATGAGTGCAAACAATTCAATGCCAATATTGCCAGAAAATATAAGGAGAGATGATTAACCTCATTAACAACCAGATAAATATAAACAAAACAGTCTCTCTCTCTCTCTCTCTCTCTCTCTCTCTCTCTCTCTCTCTCTCTCTCTCTCTCTCTCTCTCTCTCTCTTTCTGTCTTGCATACTGGGGATTAAATTCAGGGCCTTTGCATTGACTCACAACCCCAGCCCTCTTTAGAGACTTAGATAGGAACAAACTTTTATTTTGGTACAGCATCTCATTTTGTGCCTGAGTTGCTCTGGCTGGTCTTGAACTTGAGACCTTCACCTGAGGTCATCCTACCAGTGCTGGGGTTGTAAGTGTGTACCATTATGTTCGGGTCAGTTCATTAGAATTTGTATTAACATTAGTTAAGGGCAGGCAATTTAGTGATGTAAACCTAATCAATGAAGTACTTGTCCAACAAACCAGGAATCTTAACAACCTGTCCTCTAGATATTTCTTTTTAGCACAAATATGCAAACTTGTAGGTACCAGAATGATTTTTGCAAGAGTTTTGCTAAGGAAAATTCAGTAACAATCATGTATGAACTCAATAGCAGAGGATAAGTACATAGTCTGTGACACAACCACACAAGAAATACTACAGAAATCTATGGACAATGGAAGAAAAATGTAAATGAAAGCTTAGCAAGTGAAAAAGGCAATTGATGGAGTACTACAAACAGGATGATCTCACATTTGTGTGTAGAACATAGAAATAGAAGATAGGGACAAGCAGTTATCAGTGGGTATCTCTGTGTGTGTGTGTGTGTGTGTGTAAGATGGGTCAGGGAGGAGGATCTGTTTCTTTCTACTGTATATGCTTCTCTTGATTAAAATAATCACAGTTATATTTATATTGCTTTCACAATTAAAGCACATCAATGAAGTGAAAAGGCTGCTGGGTGCTATGGCTACTTAGGAGAGACTTAGATAGGAACATGGCTTTAGCTTATGAGTTTGGGGCCAGCCTGGGCAACACAGAAAGACCTCATTAAAATAAAAAAGGAAACGTAGGAGGAAGAGGAGAAGAGGAGGAAGAAGTAGGGTGATTCCCCACATACATCTGCCAAGGTTGTTGGAAGGATTAAATGTAATATTTGATTATTAAGAATGATTTGTATATATTCATATGACACAATTATTACTGATGTATTTTGTTCTGGATTAAAGGAAAATGAAGGCCACACCCAGACGCCTTCAGTCGCAGGTGATGTGGTGAGCACAGTTGCTTTCTTACAAGCGGGGCGTTCCTCCGTGCTTCTGGGGAAGCCTGGGTTGGCCCCTGCTGGTGGCGTGGTCCTGCTGCCCCAGCCCCGCCACTCCATGCCCACCCTGCCATGGCCCTTGAGAGGGCAGCAGCAGCTCTCACACACTCAGCACGATGACGGTTGTGGCTTGGTGTGTGCGTTGTCTGGTGCAGCGGACAAGCCTAGTCCAGGAGGTGGCTTTGTGTCTGAACCCTTCTGAAGGCTCCCGCTGTGCCCAAAGCAGATGCCCCACTCCGCCCCGCGGCTGCCCCAGTGCTGCTTGCTGCAGCCAGCTCTTAATCTGCTCGTTTCACGAGGATTTTCAAACTTAATGGACTGGGCCATGTGAGAGATGACGGAGAGGCCCCGGCCATGCAGAGGCTGAGCGACTCCATGCTAATCTGCCGAGGGGCCTGAAAATGCACAGCTGCGGGAGCTCCGGACACTTTCAAGCATTTTGTCAGGATGTTTGTTGGGGGCCTGCTGAATGTTTGGTTAAGAGGCGTGATCTTTTTTTGGACAGGATCTCTCAAATGTAAAGTGACAGATGCAAATGCGGAAGACCCAGCTTGGCAATCATAAATAATAGTAACTGGTTTCATCTTGCTGAGATGTAAATCTGTGATTACCAGCAGTCTTGGGTTCCCTGGAGCTCTAAAGACAGGGGCAACTTAGTGAGTAGGCTGCTATTTCCCAACTGAACAGAAACGGGTCCGATGGGATTTATTTAAGAATTCATATGATGGTGACCGTTACTCGCCTTACTTAGAGAAAACATACCTTGAAAGATAGAGCCCAGGGCCTCATGCATACTAGGCAAGGGTTCTGTCCCTGAGCCATGTCCCCAGAGCTGAGGTTTAAAAATTTATATATGTGTTCTACCTATATATGTGTTCTAGCTGTGAAGGTGCTGCGATATTAAGTTTTTTGTTTTGTTTTGTAGAATATGTATTTTCCAAAAAAAAAAAAATATATTTCCCCAAATATTTTCTCATATGTATATATGATTTCTGTCTACTTGTAAAAGTGGCATTTATCTAGCTTATCAAGTAGCATGCGTTTAAACCCCAAACCCACCCACCTTCCCTACCCCTAGCAAAGCTGCATCTTCTTCCCTGGATATGTTTAAGAGAAAAGTAGAGGGCTGGGGAGATAGGTCAGCAGTCTAAGTGCCCGCCTGGCAAGGGCAGGGACCCAGCTTGATCCCCGGCACTGCATGCCGTGCCAGCCCCGGAACACTGGGGGCCCTGTGCTGGTGTGTGTGGTGGTACGTGCCTGTAATGCCAGTGCTGGGTAGCCTGAGACAGTAGGATCACTATGAGTCTGAGCTGCACAGTGATCAAATAAATAAATAATTAATTAAAAAAAGAAAAGAAAATGGTAGAACAGAGCCCTAAGTGTCAGAAATACTTTATGACTGTGTAGAACTAGCTGAAAAGACTAAATAACCTGCAGAGATCTAGGACCTTGTACTGAGTTGGATGGAATGGGAGCAAGAAACACAGGCAACATGAGGCTGATTGCTCTAGACAGGCATAGGTCCTGCAAGGGCAGCTTTGTGCAGGGGGTTTGATGATAGAGGTGGTCAGCAGCCAGCCTGATACAGGCAAGTGGGCTGTGCCAGGCAGAGGTGTAGAGCAGGATGAGAGAGGAAGATCCAGGTCAGGACAGGGCTGGGATATGGGACGGCCACTCCCTCCTGTGGACTTTGGTAGCTTCTTAGTGAACAAATTTGGTGGCTAAGTAAAAAAAGTCATTGTCATGATGCAAACATATGTAAATGATTCACTGCTTGACTATTGGCAAACTATGTCCTGTGAATATATACTAGAGTATGGGTTTATTCCTCTAACAGTTTTTAGATTTACATAGAAAATTTGAGGTAAAAGAATATATATATATGTTGGCCAAGCAATGATAGTACTTTGAAATAACCAAATATTATACAGCCATAAAATACTATGGTGGAAGAATTGTTAATGATATAAAAAGGGCTGAGGGAAGGAGTAGCCACAGTAGGTGACCAGTACAACAGCCCCTTTTGCAAAAAAATACAAATATACAAATTAATCAGAGATAGAGACCAAGGCACACAGACCAAGGTAGTAAACAGAAATTTTTAAAAGATTAATTTTCTTTTTTTTTTTTTTTTTTGGCTTTTTGAGACAGGGTCTCCCTATGCAGTTCAGGCTGGCCTTAAGCTCACTTTGTAGCTCAGGCTGGTCTCGAACTCATAACAATCCTCCTGCCTCAGCCTCCTGAGTGCTAGGATTACAGGCATGCGCCACCACGCCCGGCCCCAAAAGATTAATTTTCTTGAGAAACAAATAGCAATGAGACCATTTCAAAACAGGTTAGTAGGACGCTTACAATAATTAATACGTTGCTTATTGTTGTCTTTGTAGTAGTTACGCATAGGGCAAGATGCAGACATGATATCCTGTCCAAACACTGTTAGTACAGACAGAAATGTTAATGGTGATCATTTTTAAGTGGTAGGAGACCAAGTGACTTATTTATCTTTTTCCTTGGTTATGTGTACCTCTGAAATGTTCAGAAAAAAACATGGATGTGTATTTTATAATTAGGAAAATACTTCAAGTTAGGAAAATATTGACCGCAATAATTCATTCAGTTCCTATGTGGTAATGACACCAGCACAGAAGGCAGATGCCACTTCCTGAGTGTCAAGTGCAGGACACTGACCTTGGAGGGGGGTGCATTACTGCCTTTCACCTTGTGTGACCTTCACGGTGACACAAGTGAGAAACAGGAGCATTCATGATCTTGCCTAGAATCAGTGTAAGTGGCAGATAGCAAAGTCCTGTCCTCTGTCCTTTTCCATTAGTAACCAGCTGTGCTCAGGCAGGCGGAGGGAACATTTGCAGTTCTGACCCAGTGTTTAGCTGAGGTGATTACTCATAAAACAGCAGTGAGCAGGGCCCTTTCTTGTTTTACTGAGTCAGGCCTTATAAGGTAAAGATTCCAGAGTCTTTCCCAAGCATTGAATTACCTGGCTATTGGAGGGACACAGCATCCAATTTTTATCTCATTTTGCAGCCAATGAAAACTAGATTTTCTGGTCTCAGTGAAATCTGCAGATCAAGTGGGCTAATTGAGGACCAGAACTTGGGCCAAATTGCTTTGCAGATGCCTACGAATTTCCACATTGGTTCAGATGTGAGGAGTTGCATGAGAAATCCATGCTGGTTTGGTTCAAATGTGCTCTTCCTCCTCCCTCCAGCTGAATGTGGGTAAAGACTCTCAGGGATCCAGGAAGCCAATGATGCGCTCTAAGGGTCCTGTCTGGTTTCCATGTAAGAAAGCATAGAATGGCACAATTATCCATGTGCAAAGGGAGAAGTTCCAGGATGTCTTTGCTTTCAATTGGTTATTTCTCAAAATTCTATTTAGTTGTGTCCTGCTTACTCATAAGCAGTGCTTCTGGGGATATTGCTCAATAGTGTAAGCACCTGCCTGGCAAGCACAAGGTCCTGAGTTCAATCCCCAGTGCTGCAGGGAGAAAAAAAAAAGCAGTGCTGCTTAAGTATTGGTGCCCTTCTCTGACAGCTGGAGCTCAGCTTTGGGCCAAGAGTGGTGTGTGTATATGTGTGTGTGTGTGTGTGTGTGCTTTACAGTGAGAGTACAAGAAACAGGTATCTTTGTGTTTGTGGCTGTATGTGGATATGCTAGTGTCTGTGTGGTGCAGAGAACACTCTGAATCGTCAAGGAAATTTCTGTATATTGCCCTTTTCACTTTCCCTCGTTCCCTTTGGGATCTGATCCCATTACAGGGACATGATTCTATTATGGGGATATAACCCAGTGAAGGGTGGTTACTAAGGTCTCTCTCTCTCTCTTTCTCTCTCTCAAAAATGACTTCTTTAGAGAACCATAAAAGGAAATCTCTTAAGAGGGTTTGCCTGTGAAAATAATTTTGCTTTCATTAGTGTTACTGGAGAAAACTCATTTAATGTGGAAATTCTGCATCTGTTCTGAAATTTTATCCTCAGGGTTTCAATTATACATTCTCCTTTCAAGAACTTTAATTTGAGCTAATTAGAAACTGAACTCATACTAAATCTTTTTGACGAGCAGTTGTTAATATTCTGCCAAGGGAGCCATCAGAAATAAAATCATTTAAAAATCAGTTTCATGCAGTTCATGATGTGAAGGAGGAGATGTTCCAGGGAGACAGCTTCCGGGTCCGGTTTTCCCTTTGTCGGAGCACTGGTGTGCAGCATGTGGAGGGGCTCGCTGACTCCCCCAGCACTTGATGTGCCCATTTGTGGGGGGAAAACAGTTATATACCCAGGAGAGGTGAGAGCTCCGGGAAGCACTGCCGTCAATGTAGACGTCAAACCTAAGTGGCAGCATGGAGGAGCTGGTGGTGCCCGCACACTGCTTCCGGCCGTCTCCCCTTCCCCAAGTGTTTCAAGTCAGCACTGAGTAGGAGCAAGTTTGGGCTGTGTCTTTCTGTCCACAGGTACAGAAAGAGGCACAGATCTGTAGGAGCCCTGGAATGGTGGATCCTGGCACATTATCTGTGTCCTCCAAGTGTAGGGGACCAGGGACTACCTTGCTTCCATTTCAAGTGTCTGCTGAAGGAAATGTTCTTTAGTGGCAACAAAGTCCCTCCAGATGAGTACCCTTTCTCTGGGGCTTGGAGATGGTTTCTCTAGCACGTTGCAGAGGGCCAGGGAGGGCCCAGCAGAGTCCCATACCTTGGCTCTCTCCCACCTGTGGTCTGGGTTTCACTCTGATATAAACATCAAGCACTGCCTGCTTTAATGCTGTAAACAAAACCAAAGTTCTGCGAGTGGACTCTGTTCCTTACAAGGTAGCAGCATGCTGCCTGATAGAAGGCAGTGTTTCTAGGACTTTTCTGGAAAGTTTCATGTACTTTAAGGGAGAATCTGGTATCTGAAAAATAATTTTCGAGTTTAGAGGGAGGTTTGGGATTTGGAGAAGACAATAGTATTGTTTATGTCATGTTTAAATTTAAAAAATGTTTATTAGTATGTGTTTGCCATGTATAAAGATCATATTCGTTTTGGGGACTTGGTAAGTGTACTTGACACATTATAATTCTTTTACTTCTGTTTCATTGCCTTCCTTCCCCCTCCTGTTTCTCTTGGTCCCTTTCCCTTTTGCAAAATATCTGCCTCTCTCTTTGTTATTAAGTGTCTTTTACTTTACACTTTATTTATTCCTTGGGTTTTGACATAAGTGAACAACACAATAATGAAGCTTGAGTGACCTAGACCAGGTCTTTGCCACGATTTAGCTATTGTGGATTGTGCTGTTACAAACATGGGTGTGCGTTTGCAAGACGATGTCTATGACCCTTTGGGGAGGACACCTAGACAGGGAATGAATGCCAGGGCAATTTCTAGGTTGTGTTTTGTTTTTCTTTCTTTCTGTATTTAGGACGAAGTGTTCAGGGTCTACGGGGTCTCATAGTGATCTTCCTGTTTTCAGCCTCCCACATGCTGGGATTATAGGCACGCACCATGACGCCCAGTCTCAACTGCAGTCTCAGCATGTTGTTTGATTCTTTTATGATAGTCATTCTTTGTGGAGTAAGATGGAATCTTAGTATTTTAATTTGTAGTCTTTTATGGCCCAAGCTATTGAACAGGTCTTATGTATTCTTTGGCCATTTGTATTTCC
>PVKA01040889.1:0-18440 GCA_004027165.1 Ctenomys sociabilis | reverse complement strand
AAAAAAAAAAAAAAAAAAAAAAAAAAAAAAAAAAAAAAAAAAAAAAAAAAAAAAAAAAAAAAAAAAAAAAAAAAAAAAAACTTTAGTCTTAAATTGATGTTTTAGAATTTTAATAGAAAGAGACTTTTCAGGCACAAATAAATACAAATTAGTGTATATTGTACTTAACCAAACAAATAAGTGGAATTGTTTTTTCATTTTGTGCTATATTCTTCTCCCTAGACATCTTTAATAGCTGTCATAAATTCTATCTATCTTAATTACTCACCTTTTAAACTAAGTACTGTTGACTTGACCTTTTTTCCTTCTACTTCTTTTATTTATTTATTATTATTATTATTTTTTTTTTTGGCGGAACCAGGGATTGAACTCAGGCCCTTGTGCTTGCCAGGGAAGCACTTATTCCACTGAGCCATCTCCCTGGCCCTCTTCTACTTCTACAACTCAATTCAGATGTTTCAAGATCAAATATAGTGAGTTGTTTATCAAAAATTGGTTCCAAGAACAGACTTTTCATAGTCTTTTCTAACAGACTGGAGGAGAACTTTTAATTGCAAAATCCAAACAGAAATAATATAACGTAAGATACTTTACCTTAACTTGACAGTTAATACCTAGGTATTCAAAAAACAGACATAAGATAAATACATTTTATTTATTTTTCTGCACAAGGTCAAGATTCCTATTTTAAATGATTTTTGCTTATTTTGTTGTCATCTCAAAAAAGGACTTCTCAAAATGATTTTAAAAATCTTTTTTGCTGGGTATTTGTGGAAACACAGTTTAGTTTGAACTCCTCTACAATTATTTATTTGATAAATGTAAATCTATACAAAAGATAAAAATAACTAAATCAGTCTTTATAAAAAGTTCAGTTTCCAGTATCTGTAAACTATATCAGTGAGAGCAATGATCTTCATTAAGCATGACCACAGCAGTGCATGGGTCTTCCAATTTTGTGGGGCATATTCAGTGTATTGAAACTTTGCTGAATTTAACACCATTAAGCACAAAACAAGTCAAGTAGCATCATCATAGTCTAAATGGATCAGTATTTTGAATCTTAGTAATAAATTAAATCTAAAAGAAATGTATATAAAATGTGATACATGTTTAAAGAATAGCCTGAATATGTAATTTTAAAAAAGTAATTATGCTAGGTATCAGCAGAGAAATCTATGAAAAGATTAAAAACCATTCCTACTATAATTGATTATATTAGTAAGTGAAAACTCCAAGGATGTGAATTTTGGGAGAAAAAAATGTTTTTCATATATTACGATTAATTTATTATGAAAACTAGTTATACTACTATTAACTTTAATAATTTTTAGCAGCAAAACACCTCAAATAGCCAAAAAAATATTTTATTAACTTGTAGATTTCTTTGTATGAAATAATTTAAAAAGTACTCAAATACTGTTCAACTGCACACAAACAGGAAAGATATCAAAGATCTTGTTTATCTCCACTTTTCCCAGTGAAATCATGTGTACCCAGAACCTTATGAGTTTCAACAAAAATGGATTCAAAAGCAGCTTCCTGTTCATTCAAAGAGTCAGCAGCTATAACTCCTTTAATTAATGTTGCGTTGGTAAAAGACTGTTGCTGCTTAAAAATTTTACTTGCTTCCACTGTTTTCCTACCTCTTCTTTTACCAAGAATCTTAACATAATTTGCAGGTATAAGTCCTGTTGTCTGACCATCAGGACTAGCCAGAAGCCAACCACGAACTTTGGGTTGTTGTTCTTTGAGAGCTAAGTTTAGCATATCACCAGCACATAATGAAATTTCTTCTTCAGACATTGCAGCAAAATCATATTCTGCTCTAGCAACTACACGGTCATCCTCACCACTTGTCCAGTTGGTGTTGTCTGTTATTTCATCACTGTAAGTAGACAGAATTTTCCAGATGAGATAAGGACCCCCCAGGATAACAGCGAAGAACAAGAATATTGGCCAAGATTTTGCTGAGTTAGCTGCCTGGTCCTCAACACCAACGCAGGCTGCAGTTCCTTCACTTTCTGCCCACAGGTCTTCATTCTCAGAGCCTCTAATCTTAAACCTATCATCCGTTGTGACCGTCTATAAAGATATCTTATAGTCCTAACTAATGCAAAAGCTGAAAATACCTTTGTAAAGTGTATTTTTAGTCAGGAAAAATGATTTGTTACGTCCAGTACAGCCCTGAAACTGTTATAGACAGCTGAAAAGGTAGCATCCATCATCATACTGACAGAGGCAAATGCATGTACAATATTTTCAATCAACTGAAATGAACCTTTTTTGCTTTCTTCAGCTTGCTGAACAAATCTGCTAGGTGGAAGATCATCTATAAACAGAGGCGGTTATAGCCCAAACCATTATAGCCATAACTATAAGGGCTATAGCTTTCATAAAATGAATTTCCATAGGTGCCATATCTAGAAGAAAATGAACTGTAAGCAGGTCTGAAAGTGTTCAAATTGTTGCTTCCTGTCTGCTGTGGTGGCCTTGGGAGAATAGGTGGGGGCACTCTGGTAAGTGCTGGTTGTGCAGGTCTTGTCAATAAAGTAGGGCCCAAGTCAGCAGATTGGAAAGTGGGGCCAGGACCTGGTCCTGGCCCGGCCCCCACAATTCGGTGGGTCTCCCAGGGCTTCAGGGGAGGTGGCAGCTGGCACTGATCCGGCCTGGCCACACCATAAAGGAAAAAATTGAGTATAAAAGGCCATTGTAAATAAATCAATACTTACAAGCTGCCAAATCTTAGCTTTTGCACAGAGATCCATCCCATGTGTAAGGTACTCTCATTGATAGCATTTATTTGATAAAGAATAGGGAAAATTAAGTTAGGAACCAGGCATCTTGGTGGATACTTGTAATCCCAGCACTCTGGGAGGCTGAGGCAGGAGGATTGTAAATTCAAGGCCAAAATGGGGACAGCTTAATCTTAGTAAGACTTAATCTCAAAATAAAAAATGAAATAAAGGTTTGGGGATATAACATGCAAAGGCCTTGGTTCAAACCCCAGAACATGAGAGAGAGAGAGAGAGAGAAAGAGAGAGACAGACAGGCAGACACAGACAGACAGAGACAGAGAGAGACAGACAGAGACAGAGACAGACAGACAGACAGACCTGGAAAGCAATTAGCTAAAAAACAAAAACTCCCAGGCTTTTCCCTATCAAAAGTTATTACCCTGGGGCTGGGGAGATGGCTCAACAGAATAAGCACTTCCTTGGCAAGTGCAAGGGCTGACAAGCACAAGGGCCTGAATTCAATCCCTGGTTCCGGAAAAAAAAAAAAAAGTTATTACTTTGGTAAATAAAAATCTTGGCTCACAACATTTTCCTCCTTCTAGCATAAGCTCACTCACTCCTAGCACACTATTACTCTAATAAACTTTTCCACTGTTTTCTTGCCATTGTGTCTTGTGTCCAGTTCTTTGTTTATTACAGACAAGAACCTGGGAGTACATCCTCAGACCCCAAACCCACCAGAGCATCCTGGAAAGCCCAGCCAAAGGTAAAGGCCTTTAGGAGATTTTTCTTTCTGTTTTCTCTTTCTCCTTTTGCATCTTTGACTGTTTATTGCTGACCCAGGTCAGAGACTTAAGAGCCACGGGGGCATCTGCTGCTTGAAGTCTCCCATGACAGGATCTCTTGGTACTGGGACAAAGCATTGCTAGACTCTGCTGGTACAAAACAAATCCTATGCATTATGTGGGTCTCTGTGTCCCATGTTTGTACAACCTTCCTCTCCTCTACCCATGAAACCCTGAAGCTTAGGGATTCCTTTTCATCTGTTAGATTTTCCTGAGCTCCTAGAAAAATGAATGCTTAAATATAAAAAGTTCTGAAGATCAAAAGGCACTTGCTCCCTCTAATCAGAATTGAAAGAGGTGTCAAGGCACTTTCCAGGATGGGTAAGGGCCTCACTAGGTTTCTTTTAGGTCGGTACCACATCCTCTCTGTGGTACTCTGATAATTTCATCATTCAGGGAGGCATGGAGCTCCATCAAGTATCTCAAGCAAAGATTCTCCCACACACTTGGTATGGAAGACCTAGTCCTGAGACAGTGGAGAGAGGACTGATCTCTGGGTCTCACCAGAGTAAGCTAGCTCCACAGCATGTGCACCTTCAGGTCCTAAACACTTTTGCCTGAGAGCCTCTAAATGGCTCTTTCAATCCTCTCTCTCATTCTCCCCACCCCTCAATTTGAAAAATACAAAGGACATGATCCTCCCCCCCCTCCTTAAAACTTTCCTTTGTTCTTTTCCTGTAGAAATTTTATCTGTCAGGAAGCTCATATGCTTTATAATTTTCTGTGATGTTGGTAGTGGAACTTGGGGCGAAAGGAGTAGATAGATGGACATGAGGGTAATGCATAACAGTTCCAATTTTAAAGTTAGGTCCTGCCCAGGCTACTGATGGAACCAAGGACCAGATCGTGCCTCTTTCAGGCCAGTAATGGTATCACACTGTTTAAACGGCTGGAGTGGCCTGCTCAGAATTTTGGTTTCTTCCATGGGGACTCATCCTATTCTCACTCCTTAAACAGCCAGCTCAGGGCTTCTTGCTTCAGCACTCTGCAGGTAGCCCTTTTGTCTTACTGACAGTGACTGGAGACAAAGCATTGGAACCAGAATTCCTGGATTTTGAGGTGGGTCATACTGATGATCATCTATTAAATTCCTCTTGTCTATTGCAGATCAAAGGTCTTCTATGAAAGGGACTATTTCAAGTTGAAGGGGAGGGCAAGAAAACAAATTATTAGATGTTTATTGAGGTATCTTAGGGGAACCAACCAACAATTTCCCTTTTAGCATTTGTAGATAACTCATTTTTTACTATCCCTCCTTAGGACAGGCATAATAATTGACTAAGGGCATGTACTCAGGATTGGCACCACAGCCTGGACCCCTGTCCAAAGAGATATGTCGTGGGCCAAGAGGATAAGCTAGAAGTCCAAAGGAAGTGGCACTGATGCCACCATGCCCAACAGTAACCAGTTGGCTGAGGTGTTGTTTGCAGCCAAGAAAGGTCCAAGTGGAACTAACACACTGGGGCTGTAGAACCCAATGGAAGTTACATTTCCAGGCCATATTAGTGGGCATGCCTAAGTACATGCACAAGTTTGTAAATTATGACAAGCTCAGGACTATCAGTCCGGGCTCTGATGAAATTCCAGCTGCTTCCCAACAATAGTTGGAAGACACCCTCTGCAAATATACTCATTTAGACCCAGAATCTAGAGAGGACAAAGTTATCCTAGGCCAGTATTTTATTAGCTAGTCAACAAAAACTCCCAATTTGGCCCACAAATGATGAGTCATTTGGTTGATTTGGCTTTCACAATCTTTAAAAACCATGACTGAGAGGAAGACAAGCAGAAATTGAGTAAGGAGAAAAGGCAGGCTAAAGTCATGCTGGCCCACATGGATCAGGCTCATACTAAGCTTGAAGAACCAAGGGGAACATGGGTAAACCACAGAGCAATGGAGGCAAGACTGGATGCTTCAAGCGCAAGCAGTGGAGCACTGGACAAAACAGTGGTCTCAAAGGCCATTGAGTTCTTGCTGAGCCTATCTAGGTACAGGTGAGAATCCTTGGCACTGGAGGAGGGATTGCCCTCATACTCAGAAGGGAACAAAGTCATCTGTCACCAGGGTGGACAGGGGAAAACACCCAGACAGTGACTGGTAGTGTCCATGGAAACCCATTTTTACCTTGCACAAGGACATCTTCATTACCTTGTGTTATGGTTTGTGTGTATTTGTTCTCCCAAAGCCTCATGCAGTCATTGGGGCATGTTTCTAGAGTTTATTATTCATTCATGATCCAAGGCTGGGATTATGGGTCTCAGTACTGCTGGGATTATGGGTGTAAGAGTTACACCCAGTGTAGAGCTGATAAGGAGGGGAGAGACTTGATCTCTGCAGCCATTGTTGCTGCTACTCCTTTTTGCTCTCTTGCTCTATGCCAACTCCATGAAAGGCTGCCCTCTGCCATGTGCCACTCTGTCTTGGAGCCAGCCGAGTATGGACTGAAGCCTCCAGTAATTGTGAATTAAATAAACTTTTCCTTCCTTCATTTTGGGTGTCAGGTATTTGTCTCAACAAAGAGAGAAGAGACTAAGGTATGGATATTTCGGTTAAGCAAATTACTTTCTTTTCAGATACTCATTCCTAAGCTCCTAATGGTGTAACCAAACATTGCCTAAAATTATATTAGCCTACCCAGAGTGCGGGGCCAGTGGTTGACAAGGATAGCAAGTATAGGGTTCATTGAGGGCAGCAATTTCATAAAGGATGGGCTTAGGAGGATGGAGTATGCCACAGTCAGGCTAACCCAGGTCCCTGAAGCAAGAGAACTCCCTCCAAGGACTGCAGCCTTTGAACTTACTGCTTTCACCTGAGCTCATCAACTCAGTCAGGTGAAGAGGGGCAATAGAGATACTGACTCCAAGTATACCTCCCTGGTTTTACATGCATATGATGCCATTTGCAAAGAGGGAATTTTTTACTAGTCACCAGTCACCAATAAAATGTGACAGACCAGAGATCCTCAACCTTCTCAGGGCAGTAAATCATCTAAATGAGGTAGCAGTTGAACATCAAACCTCCCTGGATCCCATCTCTTAGGAATTCAAAGGCACATCTGGCTTCCAAATAGGCTGCCCTTTAAAATAACTCCAGACCGTAAAATAGAGATACAGCTACTTTCTCTTAGTTCGATGAGAAGAAAGGTTTGTACTACTATTGTTTAAACATATTAGACTACATCTTTTCCTTTGAATAACTACTATGAAGACAACAATATGCAATGTACTGATTATTGTAACTGTCCTACTAACCTGTTTTGAAAATTTCATTGCTATTTTATCTTTTTTTCTCATTAAAATGAATAAAAGATTAAAAAAAATATGACTCCACCTCATCAGTAACACTCCCTACGGTCCCATTGTAAGATCATAACTTGGAACCAGGATGTTCTAGGGAAGAGCCCAAAAAGGCCAATGGTGGCATGTGGGACCCTGGCTGCTCTTATCACAATGGGTACACACAGTGGAAAGTCACCAAGTCCTCCCAGGATGCCTTCTACCTAGGGTGGGATGTCATTGCCACTGTGGTACATAAGAGTTTTTAAAGGATCTGAAGTCCACATTATTGGCAATCCACATGTGTAAGGCTTGTCCCATCTGTGCCTTCCACAGTCTATCTACCCTTGCAACAGTGAGGGACCTCCCATGAGGGAATACTGGCAAACAGATTTTGCCCACATGCCTCTATGCAATTATACACACCTCCTTGTATGCATAGAGACCCCTTATTAAGTAGAGGACTTCTCCACAAGATCAGAATGAGCTCTGGAGGCAGTAAAATACATTTCCAAGGAAGTAATCCCTCAGTTTGGACTACCACAGTCACCCTAAGTGACAACACACCCTCCTCTACATCAAAATTCATAGGGAATTATATATCAACTCCAGGCCTGCGAGATAGCTCAGCGGACTAAGCACCTGCTTAGGCAAAGTGCAGGGACCACATGGTTCGATCTCCAGCACCACACGCTGCACCGGCCCTACCCTTGAGCCCACTGAGCCTGCCACCAAGTCTGGTTGTGGTGGTGCACGCCTGTAATCCCAGGGCTGGGGAGGCTGAAAACAGGAGAATCACTAGAATCTGAGCTGCTTAGTGAGAACCTGTACTAAATACATTAAAAAAAAAAAAAAAAAAAAAAAGACTCCACACTGCATGAAGATCCCAATTCTTAGGGAAGGGAAGGTTGAATGAGCCAGCCAAACCCTCAACCCTTAGCCATGTTGTGCCAGGATCTTCTCCAATTGCCTTAATGAGGCTGTGGCACCTCCCAAATTCAAACTTAATCTCAACCAGTTTGAGATCTTTATGGGAACCTTCCTGAGTTCTAACCTGCTTACAGGTAAAAATATAGAGCACAATTAAGGGTATGGGACCATCTTGTCCATTCATAGGAAAATGAGTGATTCCCCAAGATCAGTCCTCAGCCTTGCACTAGGGCATGACATACAATGGTCAGAATAACAAAAGGAGAGATCCTGTCCCCCCACCCCCCAAAAAATTTCACTTTTCTGCATGACCCAGAGAAGCCTTTCTTTCCCTGGCAGTTTGTACACAAGGCCTGTACCTTACACATACAAGTATAACAGTGAACTATGAGGAAGAACTCATGTAATAGAAGCAGCACATTTGATTCAGCACCCTTTCAATCATACTGTCAGTCATCTGACAGGTACCCCCAGCAGGAGGTACCTTAAAGCAGGCAGGGCATTTAAGCCACTGCACCTCACACCCCCTATACTGGTGCAGTTTTTCTTTTTTCCAGCTCATTCCTAGTATACTATTGCTTTCATAAACTCTGCCACTATTTAAAAAAAATCTTGTGAAGGTGTAGTTAGACAAGGCTTAGCTTAACCATTTCTTTTTTTAAAAACTCAGATGTTTTTCTGCTTTTATAATTTTCAGTGCCTTACCTATACAGTTTGATTTTTTTCACAGAAACCTCCCCATATTTGCCTAACTCATAGCTCACTACTAAAAACTAGGCTTATTTTTTTTTCTAATAACAGGAATGGACTTTTAAAATTATTTTCATTAGGATTTAAATTAGTTGGATAATCTGTCCTATTTAGGCTAATAGAAAATATAGAAGAAGAAATTTAGTAACTTCAGATTAAAATCTTGATTCCAAGATCTAGGTTCTCAATATCCCAGGCTGGTGAACATATTATAATGGAAAAAAATTAACTGGAATATAATTATAAGAAACATTAGATGTGTTAAGATTTACACTCATATTTGTCCTGAAAGTACAGTTTCTGGACCCAGGACAGATGTAATTATTACTTAATTACTCTACTAGTTCCCCACAGTAAACAGTAAAAAGATTATCAGACTGATAAAATCCTGCATATTGTGGAATTTATATTGTAGGCAAAGAACCTCAAAATATCTAGTTATACATTACAGCAGTACAGAAGCCTTGCTCTCCTCCAGGCAGAGGAAGATAAATCTCCTTGGCATAAAAAACTTTCTCTTTTTTAGTGAAACAAATTCTCTAAAAAGTATCTTACTCTTTGAACTATGTTTCTAGAAAGAAACTTACTACAGTATCTTAGTCACTTTTCTCATTGCTGAGACAAAATACCCAACACACAAAGTTAAAGGAGGAAAGGTTTATTTAGCTCACAGTTTATAAAAGGGGAAGGAAGAAAGACTCACTTTTGTTTCTTCTGTGGAGCACCAGTCTTCACCACGGCCTTTGGCCTCTGCCTTCAGGTTTCCGAAGCAGACCCTTTAGCTTCCTGACACTCCTGGCCTGCAGGGTACTCTAGCATGAGCTCTGAACCTCTGATTTCTGAATGAATCCGTTGGATCACCAGGGCACAGACCCTTGCCTGATGCACCCACACTGGCGCTGAATTTAAGATCCTGGCTGAGCCACCCCAGGGCTGGGATTACAGGCATGCACCAATCCCTTAAAATTCCAAATCATCAATGTATAGTCTCTTCTTAAGGAGATATCATACATCTACTTGTTTTCTCATTTGCTCAGGTTACAATGAAAGATACAATAACTGAGAATAAATAAAAAGGACTAAAAGCCTCACTTGTAATTATTATAGTTGGCAATGGCTATATAATGCCAATCTACTGCAGTTTTAACATGGGTAATTTTAAGGTAAATTTAGCTATTACTTAATAAAATGAAAATAAGATGCTTCACTTTTTAATTGTTTTAAGAAAAATAAAACTTCGTAAGTAAATAAGGATAATACTTATTACACGGTGTATTGTTATCTTCAAAGCACTTGGAGTACAAAATATAAACCAAAAAGATTCTTACAAAATTCTCTATAGATCAATTGTGCAATAATCATTTTTAACATTGAAATAACTATGCTAAAATCTGGAGATTTTACAATACGACCAAATATTTAACACTGCACAAATATCAAGTTTTAATGCATGTCTTTTAATAACTTCACCAAATAAACTATCAAGAGCATATATTTCCAAAAATGGTAACATAAGTAACTATATACTGTGCATCTTTAAATTCATATCTTATGGATGCAATAATTTAGTAACAGTTTTCATGGTGCACACACCTGAAATCCCACCATTTGGGAGGCTGAGGTAGGAGGATTGTTTGAGGCCTGGGCTACATAACGACTTTAAGGCCAGTCTGAACTACATAATCAGAACCTGCATAATAATAATGATAATAATAATAATAATGTTTCAACAGTAACAGTCTTCAATATTGAGTATTTTTTCAATTTCATACCTTTAAAAAAAAAATTTGATGTCATTAGGGATAGAATGTAGGGACTTTACCATGCAAGGCACACTTCCTACCATCAAGTTGTACCTCCCTAGTAAATCTTACTAGGATTTAATAGCACTCCCTAGTAATTTTTGTAAAACCCCTGACGAGGATGACAGATATTAACACTCCAGTAACATGTGATATTGGAAATTTGTCCCTTTATCAGGTTTCTCTTTATATATATATTTATTTTTTACATTTCTCTTTAAAATACCAAATTTTGTTCCTATTTTATATATTCTTTAATAAGTATATGTAATAAATTCAATGTCATTCACTGTAAGTATAAAAGCAAACTTGTCAGGGTATTTGACAGAAAATAAGAGGGTGTAATATTTATACAACTTATTAGGCTAATTAATTATAACAAACCAGGGATTTAATCTAGAACCTCATGATAATTCTCCAAAAATTACACTGGTATTTGTTCAGTTCAATCTTGGTAGTTAATCATTCTTTACACAAAGTTGTTATAAAGTTAAATTGTCTACACTGACAATGGAAAGATATTAAAACATAGCAACCTTTTTCTATGTGATTCACTTTATATGAGCTATATAAACAAGTAACACTGATTTTCTTTCAGTACTGCAGATTGAACCCAGTGTCTCAAATCCATATACCATGACTGCCTTTTATTGAGACAGGGTATCATTCAGTTACCAGGTTGGGTTTGAATTTATCTGTTTAGTTCTTCCTTGTGAGAGAGTCTTGTCTCCCTAGTGTATATTCTGAGCAATATTTTAGACATTCTCTTGAGATTAGATATAGTGTATTAACTGCTGTTATTCTCTAATTACTTTATGCAATTGTATTTTTTATGAGTGCTTTTAAAGAATTTTTTATTAATTTCTACTTGTATTTCATTAAAATAAAATTTAAAACTTTTTTTTTTAAGATACTGAGGATTGAACCCACGACTTTAACAATGACTACATCCCAGCCCTTATTTTTTCATTCTTTTTTTAATGTATTTTAGGGCGGGATCTACAGGGTATCACTACACAGATTGAACTCGTAGTGATTCTCCTGTTTCTAGTCTCCCAAGCCCTGGGATTACAGGCACACACCACCATGCCCAGTCTCAGCCACCTTCTCAGAGCACACCAGGAGTGGGGCCAGCACAGCTGGGGATAGAACTCCAGTCCCTGCCTCTGACTAAACAGGCGCTTTAATCCACTGAGCTATCTGGCTGGCTCTTATTTTTTCATTCTTGATACAGAGTCTCACCCTATGTTGCCCAGGTTGGGGTAGAATTTTTGACCCTCCTACATCATTCTCGTGGGTAGCTAGCATTACAGGTGAGCACCACCAAGATAGCTCAGTGGATTAAAGCGCCTATTTAGTCAGAGGCAGGGACTGGAGTTCTATCCCCAGCTGGCAACATGTTTTTAAAAGTAAATATGACTAATCATAGACTTTTGATTCTGATACATAAAATGTAGACAAATCTCCTTGAAAATAATCTTTATAATTCAATAGTCAAATGTAAATTCTTATTTGCTTAAAGAGACAAAAAAAAAAAAAAAAATCCTGTAGATTATAATCTGTCCAGCTACAGGATCTGCTTCCATCAGAGCAGAGTTCTAGGACGGAAAAAACTGCTCTCTGTCTCTATTATACCTTGGAAACAAACTAGAGTAAAATGAACACCCTAAAGGAAGTTTTGACTTATAGTAAATGGAAAGATTACCAGTACAAATCAATAGTAATTGCACTAAAAATTTGGCCTTTTTAATTCAAGGAAACATAAACTTCAGTGGCAAAGAATATGGCCTCATAATAGATATTTTACATCTTATGAGAGAAAATGAAATAAATATGTATTGGTATATACTAGCAACATGTTAATCCTTGAGGAAAAGGACAAAAAGAAAAAAGGGAAAAAGATACATTTATGTATATATGAAGGATACTTCTGCTGGTCTTTTGAAAGGAGCAGCTAATGCTTAAATTTTTGTTCATTTATTTTGCTTTTTAATTTCCTATAACTTTTTGTTGGTGTTGTTTTGTTTTTCTTAAACCAATTTTACACATTTATAACTGGTAACCTAAACAACTAATTTGAAGATAACATCACAGAATACACAATTCTGATTACTTTAATTAAATTTTGTATTGTTTCTAATGCTTTTTAAAAAAACTACTTTGTATTTTTTTAAAAAAATTAGTACCTATTTATAGAAATCCTCATTGTAATACAAAATTTTTTAAAGGTTTCATTTTCCATTTACATACTTGGTTAAGGGTCTCACTACGCAGCTCAGACTCATAGTGATCCTCCTGCTTTCAGCTTTCCCAGCGCTGGGGGATTACAAGGTGTGGAGTGCACCCTGGGGGCAGGAAGGCACAGTACACACTACCAGGGATCCAATTTGGGATCTTACGTTTGCCAGGCAGGTGCTTAGACCATTGAACTATCACCCCAGGCCCACGTCTTGTGTACCTTTTCTCACTCTTTCAACTACTTGGAAAAGCAAGATTTTCCAAAATCCAAAAACAAATTTGGTCACCTGTTACATTAAATAATAATTTCAACCATTTAATACAAAGTAATAGAAATTTTTGGGTTTCTGTTAACAAGGCAAAACAAAAGTCCTTTACAGCATGTGTAAGATTCAATCCTACTACTGCAAAGAAAAAAAGTAATTCATGAGAGTAAATGTTTAAATGACTAATCTCTCTTTTTGTGGAATACAATTCACCCCTATGCTGTCTCTTCTAGTAATACCTCATCTATTCTAATTACTTCAAAGTTCAATACTACAAATGTAGAGATTTTCTAGTTTCTCTCTCTCTCTCTCTCTCTTTTTTTTTTTTTTTTTTTTTTTTTTTGGCAGAATTGGAGATTGAACTCATGCCCTTGCACTTGCCAGGGACCCAGCCACTCTAGTTTCTCTTAATATGCTTTCAAGGTGCTACATACAATATTACAACTGTTATTTCAAATTTATGACTGCAGTTCAAAGTAGAACCTACATTAAAGGCCATGTTTTTAAAATTTTTTTTAGATCACCACCCTTGAAGTTTTAACAAGAGTTATGTTCCAAAACTGATTTCTATGTTTTGTAAGCAATTCAAGGGTTTTACTGAAATTTCTTCATAGGCTAAAAACCCTTGAAAAAAGCAAATCCAACAAAGCTTTAGACTACAGGTTTAGATTTCAAAGGTTTAATATAAAAAGTTTTAGAGAAATCTGAACAAACTTTTTGTGACTGATCAGGCAATGAAAATATTTACAATGGACAGTTTTTGGTTTTAGTGTTAGCTAATATAACAACTTTTTAAACTCTACTATACATGGTCCCATGTTATAACACATGTACTTATAGAAATATTGACATAACGAGATACATTGTATGTAATCTAGTATTAGCCAGTCAATACATAATGCATTAATGGAATTTCCATACTTGAAAGGAATTTGACTTATCACAACCAACCAATCAAAAGCCACAGCAACAAATAAAACAAAAAACCTACTCACATAAAAATAAGAAAGTATTTTCCAAAGTAGTATTTTTTTGTACTGCTTTACAATAAATTTAGGTAGATATTTTTTAAATGCCATTGACAATCAAAATAACTAATGTATGTAACATAGTTGTACATAGCTCTGAAGAAGTCATTTTGGCATGAATGACAAACATTTATCAAAATTAGCAAGACCATGTCAGAAAAATTGTTTGTTCATTTCTTAGAACAAAGGTAATTAATGACTTTCACTTATGATTAAAAGCTACATATGTTTTAAAACTTCAAAGTCCCTAAAAAAATATACTTAAATTATGTTTAAAAACATGTTTGATTTGAAATAATATGAATGTAAAGAAACAAAAGGCGACTTTAGAAAATCATAATACATTCCACATGTGAGTTAAGTGAGTTTTCTTTATTTTTTATTTTTTTTGGCAGAACCAAGGATTGAACTCAGGCCCTTACGCTTGCCAGGGAAGTGCTTATTCCACTGAGTCATCTCCCCGGCCCAAGTTTTTTTTATTCAAGACAATTCTGATTATAATACATAATAGTGGAAAAATCATGTGACAAAGTACTGTAGTCTGTGGTTTGGTGTCTACTCCTTGCCTCTAGGGTACATATTTCTCTATGTGACTCTTCAGTCTGACTTCCATACCCAACACAGGTATGGAAGTCAGACTGAAGACTTACATTTTCTCCCATTCAATTTATTATCCATTACTTGTAAAAAAAAACCTACTCTAAAATTCAACCTATGTTATTAAATTAATAAAACCAGGAGTTAGTATATATTTCCCCACAAAGATAAAATGAAAACTCATTACTGAATCTTTTTCCCTTTTAAAGGATTTATATAATTTCTAAAGAGTCAGAGTAATGATCAACACAAAATATGCAAAGAACTTTATCATACTGGGTATAAATAATATGTTGAAAATTTTCAATGTTCTCAAAAACTTATACTCCTGGAATAGCAATTTTCCACTGCAAATTATAGTTTATAAACAGAGATTGTGTTTTAATAAATAGAAAAGATACAGTACAGTACTTCATTTGGCATAAATATTATGAGATCAGTTTTACTGCTTAATTAAAAAATGTTCTAAATGATTTAATTTGTCAAAGGCACAAAACATCTCTCCTTCACTTTAAAATATTTTTATATTCATTTCAATATTCATTTCAATTTTACCTAATTGAAAAGCTATATTTTTCTTAGTAATTAAAAAATACTTGAAGAATGACATTTAATTTTTATTTTCAAAACTGTCAGGAACATACATAAAACAATGAATTTGATCCCCTCGTTAGCTCTCTGTGTGCTATGGAGCACTTGCGACAAAAACATACATAACTGTTAGGGCAAATGTTAACAAAGAATCAAAGTATTTTCCAAAAGGGAGCACAGTAGGGGAAATCAATAAATTAAAAGGTTCTAACTTTCATTTTATAAAAAATAGTTTAAGTTATCTTCTTATAAATCTTTAAGGCTTACAAAAGCAGGAATACATTTAAAATAGCCTTTTTTCCCCACACAGATTCATTTGTACAATATGGTTATGGAGAGAAGTCAACTAAATGATATTCAATAGTCTACAGTCTCTTCTGAGTATATTCCACATGAAATTTAACAAATTTACAATTCAAAATAAAATTTTAACTGCTGACAAGATCAGATTAATTGTAGTTAGCTCCTGAATATCAAGCTCTCTTTCATTTAATATATTGTACCAAAATTCAAATACAGTTCAATGATAGGGATTGGTAACAATACCTGACTGCACAGTTATCACCCTTGACTACCACCCAGCTTAAAACATGCTTTGGTCAGAAAATTAAAAAGATATAAATCAAATAACAAGGCTAGAGAAGTTGTTTGAGAACAAATTTTCTGACATTAAGTAAACTTTAAATAAACTGACAAGACAAAGGAAAAATATGAACAAACAAACCAAGAGGCTTCTATTTTTCTTTTTGGTGGAACCAGGGATTGAACTCAGGCCCCTGTGCTTGCCAGGAAGCGCTTATTCCACTGAGCCATCCTCCTGGCCCTCAAGGCTTCTATTTTCCAACCATTTGGCATTTAAAATTAGTAATTTCCTTGTTTCAAATAATATTTTATATTTCTGTGCAGTGATTATCACAGTTCTCTGAATTAAAACCAAACTATAATTACCTTCTAGAACATCCAACAACTTATGCATTAATTGCTCCTTTTGCACTTCCATGACGATGGTCCTTCATCTTGTAACTTTTTAAGTTTTGGTCCAAGAAAGAACCACCAACAAAATCCAATGAACACACAAATAACGGATTCCACATAATAACCATCCAATGCTGTAACACATGAGCCACCAAGTTTTTTGCAAAACTGTGAAAATTAAATTATAATATTTCACAATTTCAAAAAGACAATACAAAAAATGTTTTTACTTTGTAATTTAAAGACTTAATAAAATTTTTTGTTAAAATATTTTAATACTTCACTCCCTTCAAATGACAAAATATTTTATTTTTTTGAGATATTTAACATTTTTATTTAAATTTAATTTTTATTTATTGAGAAATATCAGTGAGATAGTTTCAAAGCTGATTAATAGGACAGTTTCAATAATTAATACACTGTACATTGTAACCTTCTTAGTGGTTATCCATAGTGCAAGAAGCAGACAGGATATCCTGTCCAAACACTGTTAGTACAAATCTTTCTTCTGACTGAGTTAAGCGAAAGTAGCTGTATTTAACTACTTAAATCTTAATTATTGTGTATATACAAATACAACATGGTCCTTCCTTTCTAGCCCCTTTTTCTGTTTAGGTCCTGTCAGAGATGGGTATTCCATTGGCATCTAAATACTACAGGTGTGTGAATTCAGCAAAACACTCCAACAGAGTCCAGCAGTCCACAACAGTAGTGGGTTACCCACAGAAGTTGCTAACTTGAGAGCAACTCAGTAATAATATGACTTTACTTTATATGCCTCTGCTGGATGGTTAAGACCAAGATAAAGCAAGACCTATAATAAGAAATGTAACTTTTATATCTGATAAAATCAGTCAAGTACCCTCAGGGTTTATCCTGTAGATCCTTTGTCAGTGTCAGCCATTTGGATGAGTCACAGCCATTGCTGGACCTATTTGCTCTCTGTGAAAGCCTGAGAAAATGTTTTCTCTCCATGTGACTCTCCTTAGGCACACTATACATCATCAATTACATTCCTCTGTGGCTCCATAATCTCCTTGATGAGAAAATTTGGGGCACAACTGAGTTCCATGATGTTACAGTACAGGTTCTCCTATGTCCTGAGTCTTCACTAACCTTCAAAGGCTAGAGTTAAAATGTTGGCTGACCTTGCAGCCCTTCCTTCTCTCCTATTTTTGATCTGCGAACTTAGGTTGTTAACCCTCCAGAAGAGAAGCTTATTATTACCCTGCAACATATGCAGTTTGGTTTACTCTCACTATCTAAGTATCAAACATCATAGGCATAAGATGGAACAGGTATTTTTCATCAAGTATTGATATGTTAAACTTTAAATCATTACAGAATATGAAGAAAAAAATTTAAAAAATAGGAATGAACATTTACATATATTTACACAGAAATTTAGAAATCTAACCATATACAGCATTGTAGCAGGGCAGTCCTGTGACATTTTTTTTCTTGTATCCTTTTTTTATTTATTATTCTTTATTTAAAGAAAAAAACCCCTTTTATTTGAACGATAGTATAGTAATAATTGGTATGTCATGACAAGAAGTATGTATTTAGAAGACCAGAATGACAGGTATTCCAAGCATGACCCTTCTATTACACATTGCTATCTTCAGTGCAGTTGCTTGGTTCACAGGTATCAGCATGTATAGTTAGTCAGGGTGAGAATCCTACCAATTAGCTGCTAGTTTGGAAAACCTGCTAATGTTTCCCAGGATCACTGCCTTACCCATCTTGTGCATATAAATGTATGGCTTTGCCCCTGTCATGTTTCCTAGCTTTTCTCCTTGCCCTCTCCAATTCTCAAGTTCTTGCTTTCCTTTTAATTGTTATACCTTTCTATTTGCAATTCTTCTTTTGAATATTTATACTAGGGAGACATTATATTTATACATGTGGGTCTTGTTTATTTCGCTTATACCTTCAAGTGGCATCCACTTAAATATGAAGGCTTCAAGTTTATCATTCTTTATAGCTGAGTAGTACTCCATTGTATAAAAATACCACATCTTCTTCAACCATTCCTCATGTGATGGGCATCTTGGTTGTTTCCAATATTTGGCTATCACAAATTGTGCTGCTGTAAACATAGGTACACATCTACCACTATGATATAACATTTTCAGTTCCTCTGGGAAAATTCACAGTGGAGGAATAGCTGGCTTGAATAGGATTTCCTGTCCTAGTTTTTTAAGAAGAAAATCGTTTTTTTTTTTTTTGTGGAACTGGGGATTGAACTTAGGCCCTTGCACTTGCCAGCCAAGCACTTATTCAACTGAGCTATCTCCCCAGCCCCTAACTAATGATACTCTTGAAATAATTTATCTACAAACATTCTCCAGTCTTCTATTTTTTTTTTTTTTGTGGAACTGGAGATTGAATTCAGGCCTTT
>PVKA01040888.1:0-18441 GCA_004027165.1 Ctenomys sociabilis | reverse complement strand
CAGATTGCTCTCTGTGAGAGCTTGAGAGAAAGTTTTCTCTTCATGTGACTCTCCCCAGGCACACTTTAGAACTTCAATCTCTTTCCTCTGTGGCTCCATAATCTCCTTGTTCAGAAAATTTGGAGCTCACCTGAGTTTCATGATGTTGCAGTACAGGTTCTCCTATGTCCTGAGTCTTCGCTGGCATTGAAAGGCTAGGGCCAAAATGTTGGCTGGCCTTGTGGCTCTTCTATTTCTCCAACTCTGACTTGTGATCTTAGGTTGTTAACCATCCAGAAGAAAAGCTGATTAGTATCCTGAAGCATATGCCATTCACTTTGCCTTATCTGACTCAATTGATTTTACTTGTTGTACGTTTCCTTTTATATTTCTGCTTTTCACTTGTTATACTAGGGAGACTATATGATATCAATATTGTCGGTCACTCACACAGCTGCATCTTCTGGGCCATATAAATTACCTGAGCTTTTGCACTGAAGGTAGAGGAGCAGACCTTTCGATATTTCTGTGTACAGAAGCACCTGCATTATAATAAAGATAAAATTTACTGAATCATTTCTCCATCATCATTTTCCAATATGTCCTTCTTTATATGAGAACGGTATTTTCATCCAATGTGCCAGTGAATGATTGACTTTGACTCTTCCATCATTCACTTCCTTCATATCCAACAGATCAACAAATCCTCTTGACCTTCCAATATCCCTGGTATTATTTCTTATGTGTCTATCATACCAGATTGCTAAAACTTGTTCTACCATTCAATATCTATTCTCCTCTTTTTGCATTAATAACAGAGAAATAAAGTGATTGAGGATTGCAAAGCAATCAGCCAAAAGAAAACAAGTCCCAGGTTAATTTAACGCTATGCTTGGCCACAATTTTGATCAAAGATATGTAAGTGGAAATGTTCAGTGGAAGTCATTGATGCGTTTGCCTTTAGGCTGTTTGACGATTGATGGCTCCTCTATGCAGAACATTTGAGACCCTGTTCTGTCCTCCTTCCCTTGTGTGGGCAACATTCATTTTTTACCATGAGCTGGTATCAAAGGTGTAAGCCATGACCTAATATTAAAAAACAAATACAGAAGGAACCTAGGTGAACGGGGAACTGTCATTACCTTACTGTCACCACCTAGGTGACTCCGCTGGAGCTTCTGGGAAACCTATCCACTTAGTTCTTTTACCTGGAAGAAATAAGTGTATGTTTTTCACAAGCCATTATGATTGTGGGGCATTCTTTACGTCCAGTGAATCAAATTCTAATTGATACACTATGCTAGGTTACGTTGCATGATCAAAGGTGCATATATGTTTCTTTGTCCAGGCATCATCCGATGGACTAGCCTCCCACAGTGTGGCAAGAGAAGACAGTAATCAGTATTCAATGTTAGAGAGAAAAAATGTAAGTGATTCCTTCCATCTCCCACCAAAAATCACTTGCAGGTCCAGCCTTAAATGGGAGATGGCAATTCAATTGAGTTTCTACTTGTAATGATTCAGTTAAAAAGTGAAAGGTGGATCCCTACTATTTTCTAAAACTTCACAGAAGTTGAGCCCAAGAAAAAGCTGTGGGGTTCATTATTGGCCCTATAGAAAAGGCCTAAACACAGAACATTTGGTTCCTCTCTTACTAACCCTATAATTTTAACCAAGTGATTTAAATCACAGTGCTTGTTGTGGTGGGACTGTTTTCAAGACTAGGGCATAACATGCTATTTAGAATCGTACCTGGTGTAGGTGAGAACACCACAGGCAGTAACCAGATCTTTGACTTGGGTCATGTAGCTCTAATCCTATGTTCTTTCTACTTCATCCATAGTATCCTCTTGGGCACCAGTTAGGGAAATAAACCCAAGACAGGAGAACACAATGGTTATAATTCAGTGGGTACCAAGAAAAAGGGATGACTGTGGAGCTGGGGGTGCTGCTAAAGAGAAGGTCCAAATCTAGTGCATAAAATGATAAATAGTTCAAAGTAACCAAGAAATAATACAGGAGACTTAGTTCCTAAAAGACAGGCACTGAAAGAGACATGGGAACAAATGGCAAATACTTTTCTCCTACTTTAGTAACTTCTAAAGGGTCACTATACCTTGACTTATATAAAATGTTAATGGCTTTTTTTAACTAAAAATAAAATAATTCTAAATAAAAGCAAATATAGATGTTTCTGCAATCTTCTTAAAACTGTTTTTAAAACAGGAAGCTAAAATATCCAATGTGGAGAAAGAAAAATTCTAACCCTCTGAAAAGCAAAATACAGTATTTAAGCACACAAATTGCTTGCGGGACCCAGATTTCATTTTCATCCTGCCTATGGACAACCCATAAGAAGTGCATCAGTAAGACTTTTCCATCATTAAGGGTTTGTTTAAAGAGTTAAAGCTGCAGCTAATCCATTTCCACACAATGGCTTTGAGACATATTTCTCTAGTTCTTGTCGGGAATTTGAAACACTATGAGAGGTTTGCACAAGTCAGGATCAGACAGAGGGTGACGGCGCTGTGTTATTGCAGAATGCTAGTGCTTAGGAGAGTCTATTATGCTTCTGTCGCTCAGAATAAGCAGAGGCACCAAGTGCTTTCACATGTGGATTATCTTTCTGTCACCACAGATAAAAGAGTGTTGATGCTGTTCCTTTCACTCAACCTTCCACATGGAGGATTTTCTATCATTTTCTGTGGATAAGCAATACACACAAGAGAAAGAGCAGAATGCTGACGCACAAAAAACAGGTAACTCTTTTCTGAGTTGGAAAATCAATACAAAAATAGTGATTAAGAAGGTAACACTGACAAACTTGTCAATTTTTATGTGTTTTTAGCTAGGAGGCAAGAACATTTTCTATCATATACGATGTGGTCTGAATTTGTTCAGGGAAAGCCTGTGCTATCTTACATAGAAAAATGGTGACTATTTTTCTACCTAGAGTTCCAGTATAAGCTCTCTATATTAGGGTATCCTGAAAATGCCCTAACAGTTGCTCTTCGTTTCATGAAGCAGAACTGGCTCACACTACAGAAATAAGTTAGGTGAAAAATTGGCTTCGATGTCCGTGGCTCCCGCTTCCACTTCCCTGCCGATGCCGGCCTGTGACCAGTTGACAGAGAAGCCTCACGCTTAGTTTCCTGGTACTTCTGTATGAAATTCAGACACAGCCCAGAAGTGGATCCCTGGAGCACTGGAGTGCTGCTCTGGAGCACCCCTCAGTGCCAGTATTGAAGACAATTTGTCAGTGAACAGAACTTTACACAGGGCACCTAATTATGCACTCGGGAAGGAGAAATGATTAGATGCATGAGTTGATGTCCATTAGGGGGTTGGCTGTATGGTCAGGGACATGAGAGGAACATGTTGAAAATGTCTTATATTTTTTATAAAATAACAAAAAGCAACTTGTGAGAAAGCAATTTGGCTTACCATCTGCAATGGACAAAAGAAAGTGCAGTTACATGTGCCTACATGAGTATATATCAAACTCTGGCTCCCAGAGAGGAAGGTTTTAATAATTAAGTGCAGAGAGACACTGATTCTTTGGATGCCAGGCCATCAGAAGAAACACCTTCCTCAGCCTGTTAGCATTCAATGTGCTTCTGAGCTAAGCAGTCATAGTGTGACAAGTGGAAGGTACGGGCGGGTTCAGCAGCCTGGAGGGTGTTCACCAAGGCAGGCCTCGCTACAGATATTCCTGAGGTTCAACTGGCCGGCAGCACAGACCAGCAATGCATTCATACACAGCCCTAACTCCTAGAGCGATCAGCCAGCCAGATCATATTACCATAGTCACTGTGGTAATAATGGAACTTAGCGTCTACTGGAATAAGTATTTACTCTTAATATGGGTTTGCTTTCCCTGCAAGTGATGCTTCTGCCCTGCAAGACAGAACTGCAGTCTGTCTTGTCGAGTGCCCTATCTTCCATCATGGTGTTTATTCCGCACAACACTGCTTCCGATCAAAGCACTCATTTCACAGCAAAAAAATGCCCCTGGAGCTTGCTGGTCTCCCCTTGAGCCCCACCATCCAGAAGATGTGGGCTGATAGAAAAGTCAATCACCCCAGGCAGTTCCATTTCCTTCTAGGGAACAACATGCTCCAGCAATGGAGCAAGCATCTTCAGAAAGCCGCCTGTGCTCTGAATCAGGACAGGCCCATGGTTCTTTTTCTCCAATAGCCACAGATTTTATAATCCGAGGGTGGAAATGGTTGTGGCAGCATTCACTCATGAAATGTTTGCTTCCTGTTCCAGAGATGCTTTGTTCTACTGACCCAGTGTATTAATTCCAAAAGATGAAATGCTTCCACTAGGAATCACAGCCAGAACGTCAATAGACTGAAAGCTAAAAAGGCCATCTGACCTCTGAGACAACAGGACAAGAAGGAAATTCTGGTGTTGATAGAAGTGACTGATACAGACGACAAGGGGAACTGGACTAGTATCCCTCAGTGGGTGGACAATGGAGTGTGGAGAACTCAGACTGTCCCTTAGGTCAGCGACGCCAAACGTTGTAGAGATGAGTACTCTCCCTGCAGCCCGAAACACCCTTGTTACTCACAAGCACCCACCCTGCAATTAAACATGAATACTGAGGCTTTAGTGTAGAAAAATCTAGTTTAGGAAAAATACAGTAATACAGCTTTCAGTGATACCAACAGCCTCTGTGACACAAGGCTGTGACACAAGGTTTGCCACCATTTCCTTAAGGTATTTCTTTCTTGAGCCCTATCATTAAAGCTAATGGCAAACTTTAAGGGCCCTCCCTGTACTAGTAGGGATACTGGAGCTCACACCCTGTGATAATGGAAGTGTGGGTGATGCAATCACTTAATAACCATGATCATTAAGGCACTTGCTGAAAGCGAAAGGAATACAGCACAGAGCAGGGAGTGGAAGGTGACTGTGAACACCAGCTGCTAAGTTTGTAGTTACAGATATGAAGATATTATCATGAGAATAAATGGATTGTTTTGTTGTAAATATATTTGGGTAGGGGTAAACATACATTAACTAACTGGAGCACTTCTGCGTTTTTCCTCATGTTTCTTTATCATATAACACAAGAAGTATTGGCTTTGTGTAAGTATTTGAGATTAATAATCTGAAGGCATAGTGCTTACACAATAGGATATCAGGAAAGGAATAAATGCCACTCCATGTTTCTGCATCCTCTTCTGCAAGGGCATCAGCACGTTTTGGTGGCATGCAGGACAGCTGCATCCCAGTAGGCAGAATTGAGGCCTAAGTATGACTTTGTTTTTCAGGTATGATATACCATTTTTATTTTAAAAAGACAAACTGAAACAGAATTTCAAAATAATATATCCTAAAATATTCAATATACAACACAATGTTCCACTCGAGATGGTTGTATCTGTCTCTTTCTGAATTCTCTTTACCTTATTGTTTTTCTTTACAAAACACACTCTATCATTTTGGCCTTCCCTTTTTTCTTTGGGTGGTATGGTTGCAATTAAGCATCTTTGTGAAGACTACTAAATTACTAAACGTAATTATGAAGGTGTCAGTGATGGATTCCTGGTTGGCACTTTGCTATCCTATACTTCTTCAGTTTTAAAGAGAATAATACGAATTTATATATATATATAATTTCAAAACAAGATGATAGAAAATCAGCAATACTTATTCTATTGATATTGTTATCTTCAAAGTAGTTGCTCAGATTAACAGACAGAGGTATAGAAAACTGATCAAATAATATGAGCACTAATTGTTCCTTTCAGTGAACTAATAGAAATTAGTAGTACAGTTACCTTAGCTACCATGCATGTATCTTTTCTCCTTTCCCTCACCCTGGTTATTCACAGTTTTTTTCCCTTTCACAGTGTGTATTATACCTTTTGGATCTTACTTACTCTTTTAATTTCTTACACTAAAGAATATGATGTTTACACGTGTGAGTATAAACAGATTCATTTCACTTACCAGTATGGCCTCTTGTTGCATCCGTTTGCCTATAAAAGCCTTGAGTTGATCTTTCTCTATAACTGAATGACACTCTATTTTCTAAAAATATCACATCTTTTTTATCCATTTCTTGGTTGATTAGCATTTGCATTGTTTCTGAGATTTAGATATTACAAATTGTGCTGCTATAAACATAGGTGCACATATATTGCTGTGGTATAATGTTTTTAATTCTTCTGGGAAGATAACCAGAAGAATAGTTGGGTTGAATGGGACCTCTACTCCTAGTTTTTGGAGAAATCTCCACACCGATTTCCACAGTGGTTGCACTGGTCTTCACTCCCACCCCTTTCTCCATACAGCCCACCAGCAGTTGCTATTAGTTGATTCTTGATGATAGCCATTCTTTGTGGGGTGAAACGGGATCTCAGTGTTTGTTTTAATTTGCATTTCTTGGATGACCAAGGATTTGGAATATTTTTTCATATATTTATGTGGAATTTGTATTTCTTCATCTGGGAAGTATGTATTCATCTGAGATGCCCATTTTCAGAATGGATCTTTGAATTTGGGGTGTCTAGCGTTTGGTAATTCTTATATGTTCTAGACAGAAGTACTTCATCTGAGGGACAGTAGGCTAATATTTTTTCCCAATTTGTGGGTTGTCTTTTCATTCTGTTAATGATTTCTTTTGATGTACAAAAACTGTTTTCAATTGGATAATATTCCATTTGTTGATTTTTTTCCAAGTATTTCCCATGTAGTTCGATTTTCCTTCATGAACTCTCTGCCTACTCCTATGTCTTCAAGATTTCCACATATTTTTTCTTCCAGTAGATTTAGTGTTTATGCTTTAATATTTATGCTTTTATCTGTTTTGACTTTAGCTTATGGCATGGTGATAGATAGAGGTCTCACTTTAATCTTCAGCATGTGGAAAGCCAGTTTTTCCAGCACTATTTATTAAAGAGGCTGTCTTTCTTCCAGTGAGCATGTGTGCCCCCTTGTCAAAGACAAGGTGGCTGAGGGTACCAGTAGTTGTGTCTGCATGTTCTAATCTGCTCCACTGGTTCTCAGGTCTGGGTTTTTCTTTCCCAGTACCATGCTGATTTATTGTAACAGTTCTGCAGTATAATCTCAAGTCAGGGCCTGTGATGCCTCTCTCCTTGCCTTTGCTGGCCAGCATTGCCTTTGTTAGTGTAGGTCTCTTCTCATTCCAGACGAACTTTAGGATTGTTTTCTCTAGATATGTGAGGTACGCTGATGGTATTTTGATAGGGATTGCATTAAATATGCATAACAGCTTGGGGAGTATGGCCATTTTCACAATGTTTGTTCTTCCTATCCACGAGCAAGGGATATCGTTCCATTTTCTGGAATCCTCTTTGATCTTTTTGTTGTTTTTTGAGAGTGCTGTAATTTTCAATTTATGAATATTTTACTTTCTTTGTTAGATTGATCCCTAACTTTTAATCATGAAGGATGTGGTTTCCTCAATTTCTCTTCCAGTGAGTTTGTTGTTTGTGCATAGGAATACTATTGATTTCTGAGTGCTGATTTTGTATCCAGATATATTACTGGATCTAGTTATTAAATCTAAAATATTTTGGTGGCATTTGGGGGGTCTTCTATGTAAAGTATCTTGACATCTGCAAGTAATGATAATGTCTTCCTTTCCTATTTCTATTTCTGTTATTTCTCTCTCTTAATTACTCTGGCTAATGTTTCCAGAACTATGTTGAACAGAAGTGGTGATACTAGACATCCTTGTTTTTTTCCTGATTTTAGAATGATAACTTTCAGTTTTTATCTATGTAGTATGATGCTGGTTGTTGGTTTGCCACAGATGGGTTTATCAGATTAAGGTAAAGACCATCTATTTCAATTTGCTATCAGGTTTTTATCATAAATGAGCAGTGGGCTTTGTCAAAAGCTTTTTCTGCATCTACTGAGATGATCATGTGATTTTTGTCTTTGGTTCTGTTAATATGGTGTATTATGCTTCATGATTTGCATACATTGGACATTCCTGGATGTACCCCACTTTGTCATGGTGTATAGTCTTCTTGATGATTTGCTGCAGTCTGCTTGCTAGTGTCTTGTTGAAGATTTTTGCATCTGTTTCATTAGGGAGATTGGCCTGGTTTTCTTTTTGGTTGGGTCTTTCTCTGGTTTTGGTATCAGGGTAACACTTGCCTCCAGGAAAGAGTCAGACAGAAATGCTTCCCTTTCATTATCATTAAAGAGTTTAGGGAGTATTGGCATTAAATTTTCTCTAATTTTTTTGTAAAATTCAGCTGTGAATCCACCGGGATCTGTGCTTTACTTTGTTGGTAAGTTTGTTGTTGTTGTTGTTTGATATTGGGCCTTGCAACGCAGTTTGTACTCACAGTGATCCTCCTGTCTCAGCCTCCCTGGTGGTGGGATTACAGGCATGCATCACCATGCCTGTTTTTGATGGCTTGATAGGTTCCAGGCCAGCATGCCGCGCAGTACTGTGAATCAAATTTGAGACTTTGCGCTTGCCAGGCAGGCACTTACGTTGCTGAGCTATCTCCCCAGGCCTGTTGGTAAGTTTTTAATTACATTTTCAATTTCATTGACTGATATTGGATTAATCAGAATTTTATTATCTTCTTGATTCAGCTTTGATAATTTGTATGTTTCTAGAAATCTCTCCAATTCTTTTGTATTTTCCATCCTGAGTAATGATTTTCCATGTAGGTATTGATGATCTGAATTTCCATAAGATTTGTAGTGATTTTACCCTTTTCCTTCATTATTGAATGAATTTGAGGTTTTTCTCTCTTTTTTGTTAAGGTTGTCTAGCAGTTTTATTCTTTCAAAGAACAAACTCTTCGATTCATTAATTCTTTGTATTCTTAATCTCAATTATGCTAACTTCTGCACTGATTTTTATAATTTCCTCCCTTCTTTGGACTTTGTGCTTGATTTACTCTTTTTTTTCTAAAAGCCTGAGCTGCAACATTAGGCTACTTATTTGTGCTCATTGTGTTTTTGTTATGTGAGAATTCACCATTATAAATTTCCCTCTGAAGACTACTTTCATTGAGTCCCACAGGTTCCACTAAGTCATACTTGCATTTTCGTTTGATTGTAGATATTGTTTAATGCAATAACTAAATAATTACACAAATATTTTCATTAGAGATTGGGAATACCTACAATAAAGACTATACTTATAATAAACCAAAGAGATGAGATGTGTTAAATTATTTAAAACCTTAACATCCCTTGTATTTTATTAAGAATGTGTAAATTGCCATATAATTTTGATTTTTTGTGACAAGCCACCTAATAGAAGAGAAATCCATGAATCTTAGCTAAAGTAGAAATGCTTTTTTTTTTTTATAATTCTTGTTGGCTTTATTGTATATTTGACTTCAGCATATATTTTAACACTGCATTTTTGATCTTAATCTTTGACCTAGGCCTACCTTCTCAGCCCCCCAACTTATATGTACCTAATGCACCTGAATCTAACAGTTCTTAACTTGGCATTTTTATATGTATTTTAATATCTTCATACATTTTGTTCTTCTATTTAGAATGCCCTTCCTCATCTTTCTACCCAATAAATTTCTATATAGCCTTAACTCCACCATTTACATAATACATCTTACTTATTCCCTAGAGCCTCCGTATTTTGGCTTAGAATCTTGGTCCTCTGTTCTTCTATCACATTTTATTTAAAATTTTGTTGTTATCCTTACTCTTGTAATATTCTGTCTCCCTGCATTTTTCACTCATTTATCCATTCTCTTATTTATTAATTTAATCAATAAATAAAATTGTTCACTACATGAAAATTCTTTGAATATATCAATAACTTATAGCTCTGCCACATTATTCACATATATTTCTTATGAAAATTTCATCATTGCTTGTGAAATAAAAACTGTCATCATTCTCCTTTTAAAGACGAGGCAATGAAGACAGAAGATAATATCTTCAGTATCCCCAAAAGCACATCTACTAAAGTGTTGTAACCCAGGGGGTCTCCTCTTCAGTGCTTCTTTTCTTTTCTTTTTCTTTCTGTCCATAAAGTGAGTGATTTTCTCCAAAGCCATCCTGGTGTGCCACCTTGCCACAGGAGAAAGCAACAAAGCCATTGACCATGGACTGGACCCTCAAAAACTATGAACCAGAAAAAGAAAGTTCTCCCTCTTAGTTCATTATCTTAGAGATTTTATTACAACAGAGAACTGGCTAGCGTCAGAAGCTTCTAGTTGAGAGTCTACAGTTGCAATACAGATAAGACTTACTGCAAAGGCCGAGTCTATTAACTCCTTCTCTGGCTTGCACGCTTTTCAAGGTAAGCAAGATAAGACACTGAGTACTGTTTTCATCTGAGACCCTAGATGAGTATATTGGACATTTGGTCAACATTTTTTTAATAAAATGAAATAATAAATATATGAATTAATAAAGGATGTTCATAAGCTATCTCACATGATATATAATTCTGAAATTGATTTTGGAAAACCAGTCATATCTTAAGCATATGACAGCCTCTACATAGAGGTAGGTAACATCTGGATTTGCACACAGTGGCAGTGCATGAAGTGACATTGGGTCACGTTGGAGGCACAGAGTCCTGCTCCAGTGATGTCTCCAGTGACGTGAGTTTCCTCTTATTGGCACTGCTCAGGAGTTTGCACCAAGCACGAGGGTCCACCCAAGGAAACAGAGTCTGGAGCAGATCCAAAGAAGAGCAATGAAATGATTAACTGTTTGAAAAACTGTTTCTGAAGAAAGGTCACAGGAAGTGGGCCTAGTTAGTGTAGAAGTAAGGAAGGGCCAACCACCAGGCATGCTTCAGGGACACAAACAGAAAGAGCCGGAGGAAAGCAGATGTCTTTAATTTTTATTTATGATGGCAAAGGCACAGGACAATTAATTTCAAATGGAGCATAAAAAGTGTAGGTAAGTCCTTGTAAAGTCCTTATAAAACAATGAATGTAATTAACCCAAAAGTTATGGTATTGCTGTCTTTGGAAACTTTCTGTGATAAAAGTCAACTTCCAAAGAGGAGAAATGTGCTATGCCCAGGCTGACTGGAAATGAGGAATGAATATTTAGAAGTGTGGTTAGAGAAGAAAAGAAAGGTCCAGCTAGTATTAATACATCTGTGTTGTTCCCTTTCAAAACGAAATTACATCCAGCACACTTGGCTCATGGAAAAAGCCTTATTTTTTTCTCTTTATGTATTTTCCTATCATTTTGAAAATGTGAAATCCAAGTATCTTATGAGGAAATTATTTTGGAAAATCTATCAAATACTTGGCGAAATTACTTTTTGGCAGGAAACATTATGGAGTCATGAGCAATTTGAGCAACAACTTCTAATCAATTACCAGAGGGTGACAAACCAATACTGTGAAAGAGAAGGGTGTCAGGGGTGACAGAAAAACAGGGCCCAAGGAATAACTAGTCTGACTGTCTGCTTTCCTTATCTCTGGACGGCAGTGGTGGTGCTGATAACAAGAGAATTTATACTACTTAGAGGCATTCAGGACGCTGTCTGTTTTGCCTTTTCATAGATCCAAGGTCTGTGAGCAGGAATTAACAGTAATGGTTTTCATCTAGCAGAGCCAGGCAAAAGTTTGAGGTGTTAGCAATGTTTCTGTTGGACTGCGTTACTGTTGTATTGCTCTGATGCAGTATTAATATAATACAGATGTGCTAATTTATTATGGCATCATTGCTATGAAATACATAGGCCTGAAGAAGTGTGCGGGGAGAGTGATCCACGTCTGCTAAGGCTTCCTCCCTGACCCAAAGATAAAGAGGAAGAGATCATCTTCCAAATGAAGCCCATTTGCCATAGACCAACCGCACTGTCTAGACTGCCTAAATTGGTGGTATGGGAAAAAGACTGAAAGTAGATAATTTAACCAAAAATGGCACATAGCTGCCATTTAGGTCACCAAGAAATATAAAAGTTGTATTAATTATAAATACAGCAATTCAAAATGTGGTTCATTTCTAAAATTCTGCTTTCTCCTCAGAGACTATTTTCTTCAATTCAATCTGCAGTGGAAAAATAAATTCAAGAAGGGATGTTTGCCGTACAAGGAACTCTTTGTTCAGACCGGCTACCAACATTCCAAACAAATTTACACTCAAGATAAAGTTATCGGTCTCAGAGAACTCCTACAACTCCTTCCCTCGTCGCCAGCTTGCTAACATTAAAGGCAGTTCTCACTTTTAGACACAAAGTGTTGGATGCAAATATAAGTTAAAGATTACTGAAAGCCCTAGTCTGGCTGGACTTGTGTCACATCCTGATTATGTGCTGCTTGCTGTCAGATAAACCATGGTAGAAGTAGCTATGGCCAGTGAAAGGTGACATCGGAGTCTTTATCATTAAATGCCCACGAAGAAGTGTGGTGAAATACAGAACTTCCAAATTGAACTGGTGAAAAGTGTGAGCTATCTGTACCTCCCCCAACATAAGCGCAAACCTTCTTCTGGACATTTCTTAAAAAAAAAAAAAAAAGAAAAAGAAAAAGGCAAGTAAACAATAAAACAGAGTTTCAAAACAAATTAGAGGGAGAGTGAAAATAAGAAATACATTATGTATTGTTTGTAGTCGTTATTCAAAGTACAAGACATAGATTAGGTATCTTATGCACACAATACTAGCACAAACTTTTCAATGAACTAGGAGAAACTAACTGGTTAACTATCCTAACTACCTTGAGTATAAATATAAATTTTTCTTTTTCCCTTCCTTCCTTTCTTGATGCTTGCACTGTGAGACAAAGAGCATCTTTATAGGGTCTTCAGTCCCCAGCCAGGTTTGCTTCTCCACTCTGTACAGGCTTCCAATTTTCATTAACTTTGGACACTGCATTTAGCTTCATGCCTAGGGGAGCCATTTGTGATGCCACGAATCACTAGAAGCGTGGAACTTTTCACTGAACCACGATTTGAGATTTGAATGTAGGGATTTTGTTTTTCCATTGCTGAGGTGGTGAGGTAAGAAAACTTTCATGAGAACTACTTCCCAGAAACTTGTTTTTGGTCAAATGCTTTTGGTCAAATCAAATACAAGGAGCCCAAATTTCCAAAAAAATCTCTTAAATGCTTTTCTTCCAAATTTTGTGAAGCAGATGTTTAGAGTTTTCACACATCTAGATAAATTCAAAATGCTTCTGCATAGTCTGCACTCTGCTGGCAAGAATGAGTGTGGGTAAAACGGAGAATATTTAGAGGAGGTTTGTGTTACCAAATCCCTTCATTTTCCATAGTCTTGGTTAGAAAGGGGGAAACTGTTGCTATCCTTATGCTACACTAGGTCTTTCTATTACCAAAAAATTGAAAATAAATGTCACCTTACATCCATGAAAAATGCTTAAGTGATTCTATCTATCTATCTATCTATCTATCTATCTATCTATCTACCTACCTACCTACTTACCTACCTGCCCATCTATCTATTTAATTTCTAATTGTCCATCAATCAAATTGTTTCTTTGGACCCAGTAAGAATTTGTTTTACATATCTTTGGTATATCCTTCTGGAATGTTTGATATTTTCAGGACGGTACCCAAATCCATCACACAGAGTCCTGAGGAACCCAAGTTCTGCAGACTATGCAGAAAGCATTTTGAATCATATGTTTTGTAGTTCAGAGAAGACTCAAAGAAGAATTGAGTGAAAAGCCCATCTTTGAGAGATACATTCCAGCAAAGTAATCAAGCCAGGTGAGCAACTGTTCAGTGTTATTGGTAGGGGACTGCATGTTGCCTCATTCTTCTAGCTTGAGAATTTGGATAAAACAATGTAAGAAAAGGTACATATCTGAAGGATAAATGGATATAAATAAATTACAACTTCAGTTTTAGGCAAGAATTTAAGGTGAAGTATGATGAAAGATGATGTCAAAAGCTTAGATCATGAAAGATTTTAAGTTGCACAAGGAACTGGGACTGACAAAACAAGCAGTGAGGAACTACAATAAAGTTCTAGGCAGGAGAATGGCCAGAGCAGGTGTGTGCTTCCCACACACCGCCTGGGATCCAGGACAGTCCGAGAGCTGGCTATCATGCAGGGGGGAATACTGGTGTATTCCAGGTGCACAATTATGATGGACTGAACAAGGAAAACAGAGCAAGTGATTGAGAAATAACCATGAGGTAAAACTGGTAAGGTGGGCTGTTGTATGTGGGGGAAGAGGGAAAGGAAGTGATGACTACATGTTTCTGGCTTGAGTAGCAAGGTGATTAATGCTGCAATTAATTAATAGAGGAGACATCGGAAGGAAGAGTGGGTTTGGAAAGAGAAAAAAAAATCCATATCCATGTGCTGGACTTGAGCATGATGAGTAAGTCCTTTGCATGGACTGAACCAGAAGGGAATTAAATATATGAGTGTGAAGCTCAAAGGAGAGGCCAGAACTGTAGACCTGGAAGCCAAGTGGACAAGACAAAGTTGTTGGTGCTTAAAATCAAGTGGCTGGGCTCACCTGAGAGAAAAGAGGGTTGCAGAGAGTCTAGCGGAGCACATGGGGAGGCCAGTGTTGTTGGTGAATGAAAAGGTAATGGAGTAGTGTGAGGGAGATTATAAAGAAATATTCAGGAAATAGCTGCAGACAGAGCAAAGTAGCCCATAGATGTCAGCACAGCAGAGATTTTAAAGATCCGGCATCAATACCTGCTCACTTGCATTAGTGTTGAAGAGATGTCCAGCGAGGTGGAACTACAGTAGCATAGGAAATTGATCCACAGTTTAGTTCCTCCATCTAGGTATCATTTCTACCTTCTTTTGAAATCCTGTGGCACTATGGCCCTGTCAATGTGTTTTTTCTTTTATTTATTTTAAACCATGAAAAAAAAGATACACCAATAAAAATGATACAGAATTTCAAAATAAGATGATAGGAAATAAACAAGTTATTATCTTGCATATTGTTATTTTCAGAGCAGTTGTTCAGATTGCCAGATATAGGCATGCAACACTGATCAAGCAATATAAGTCTAATTGCTCCTTTCAATGAATTAATAAAAATTAATAGTAAAGTTGTCCTAGCTATGTTGTGTATGTCTGTCTTTTTCCCCTTCCTTCTTTTCTCTTTTCCCACAGTTTTCTTTCCTTTCAAGCAGTTTATTTCCATTTCACTGTATCTATTGCATATTTTGGATCATATGTACTCCTTCGGCGTCTTACACCTGATGCAATGCTTATAAATGTAGGTCTGGTCCATTGTACTTATGAGTATAGTTTTTAGTTGCATCCCTTTATCTATAAAATCGGGAAGTTTATCTTTCTTTACAGCTGAATAATACTAGAATACATAAAGAATTTTTAAAAACCATTCTCCAAAATTGAAAGATCCAATCCAAAAATGGGCATCTGAGATGAATTCATACCTCTCAGTTGAAGAAATACAAATGGCAAATGAATACATGAAAAATGTGCAATATAATCGGTGATGTGAGAAGTGAAAATCAAAACAACACTGAGATTCCGTCTTACCCCACAAAAGAAGAGGTATCCTCAAGAAGTCAACCACTAACAAATGCTGGTGGGGCTCTCTTCTGCACAGTTGGTGGGAGTGTAGCCTTGTGCAACCACCGTGGAAATCAGTGTAGAGATTCCTCAAAAAACTAACATTAGGAGGTCCCATTCGACACAGCTATTCTCCTTCTGGGTGTTTTCCCAGAAGAGATGAAAACATCATACCACAGTGATATACACGCACCATGTTTATGTCAATGTGTTTTACTGACTGGTTGCCTTATTTTAATTGTATATGAGATGACCATGTTCAAGACGCGGGACCTGGGAACATTTCCGAGTGATCTTTCTGAGCCTGGCTTTAAAGAAAAATTAATTCCCCAGTTAGAGCTCCTGCCCTTCCTCCATTCATCATGTCCCTGACACATATTACAGCCATGCTGATGTTGGATTTGAGATACGGCAGAAGATTCAATCAGAAACACTAAGAAGACCATTTGAAATACAGACTGCAGCAGACACAAGGTAGATGGGGATAAGGATAACAATAAAGTTCGCAAATACAATTGCTCCCTGACAGAGTGATTAATGAGAGAATATTACAGCATTTATAATACTTTACAGGGCATAAAGAGTGAGAGGAGATAAGAAAGAAATCTGAGATGGGAGAAGGGGATCCAAAAATGGCCAACAGGTATAGCATAAAGTGAAGTAAACAAGAAAAATAAAGGTAGAAAAAGGAGTATTAATACAAAAAAGTCTGTTTCTGTCCTAAATCTTGGATAGGAATAATAGCAGTAGAGGCAAAATCAAATAAAACCAAACCAAGAGACTTCTAAAAGGAATGGTTAGAATAGAAATAAAGGAAGTAAATTCACAGCTGACTACATTTGAAAAGTGTTACAGAAGAAGAAAGCAAAACATTCAGCTGTCAGGAGCAAGTACACAGAAATCTCTGTTTACGGTGATCGACTTTCCTTTTGCCATATACACCTATCAGAGAATCTATACATAGCAAATTATCAGTAAATATTTGTGGAATGGACGAGCCATGGTTCTGCCTCTGTTTTTATCCATGATGGGTCCACTGACTGGACTGGCGTGAGGCTGGCTATCTGAGGATGAAGAAGACACCTGAGGTAATAACTGCTGGAAACGGTGCCATGTTTGGAGTTCTGAACATCAAGAGAGTAGTAGAGTCAAGACTGAAGAGCAGAGTAGGGAGGACACAGGGAGAAGAGGATAGAGGTAGGCAAAACTTGCAAACCTGAGGTCCTTTTCTCCCTGACTGTAACACTTTAGATCTAAAGTATCTCAGTGGGGCCATGCGCTCAGTGGTGGGACTCTGGAAAGGTGACAGAATTCAAAGGGCTCTCTTGGCCTCCCGGCTCCCAGGATGCAATGGGGCGAGTATCTCTGCTCTGCCACTTTCGCTCGGGCCCATGACAGTGGACCCGGCCAACCACACACTGAAACCTCTAAGGCTGTGAGCACAAATGAACCTCCTGGCCTTAAAGTTATTCTCATTTATTTTGTCACAGCAACAAAAAGCTGACTCGTGCAGTGAGCTGGAAGTGTATGAAAGCAAATAGTTAAGATACTTGGGATGCGAGGCTGAATTAAAGGGTGAATTTTCACACTTGGGAGGCAGTTCCGTGGTCTAAGCGCCTGTCGGACAAGCTTAAGGACCCAGATTCAATCACCAGCACCACATGCTGTGTCAGTGGTATGCTAAGCCAGCCACTGAAACCGGGCATGATGGTGCACACCAGTAATCCCAGTGCTGGGGAGGCTGAGACAAGAGGATTACAAGTCTGAGCTGCATAGTGAGACCCAATAAAAAAAGATATTTTAAAAAAGGGTGAAATTTCAAGATCAAATGGTATTTATAATGAAAGTAGAACATCACTAACATTCGTGTATGACCTCAGTCATAGTAGGTTTTTATCTTCTCCAAAAACACCTTGCTCTTTAAAAATAAAAGCAAAGGAGGTGAGACTGAGAAGGCAAGTGACAGAAAGGGGGCGGGGGAAGTACAGGGCAAGGAGAAGGTGCAGAGACGCTGACTGTGAGGCGTGGCTGCGGAAGGTCAGGCCAAGAGCGGAGGGTGGAGTCGCCCTTCAGCGTGTGGCAGTGCCAAAGAGGACAGAGAAGAAATACCTGATTAAATGGAGAAGGATGTAAGAAAAACCCACAATTGAGGCAAGGAAGCACAGCCTCAAGATCCTAGAAAAGAATGCTCCCCTGTGATGAAAAGAACCCAGGCTGTGTGGCTCAGAAAGCAATGACCTGGAGGTGCGTAGACTGAGGAATAATGGAGCAGAACCAAACCAAGGAATGCTGGGGTCAAAAGTTTAAGTATTGAGGTTCCTAATGAGGAGTAGAGAAAATACAGAGGAAAGAAAGATTTTCTGCTAACTCATTCATGTAACCTAAAATGAATTCCAGGGTATGCTACTCAGTGATGGCTTCCCTTTTGCAATAAGCTATATACCCAGCCCTATTAATTTTTATTTTTTAATTTTTGTGACAGGGTCTGACTAAAGCACTAACTTTCCCAGACTGGCCACGAACTTGTGATCCTCCTGCCTCAGCCTCCCAGAATACTGGGATTAGAGGCCTGCATCACCACATGGAGCTAGCCGCAATGCTGCAAGGAAGGTCACACAAGAGGGACCCTGGCCTTAAAGTGATGAAAACCAGGGCACTCCTGAAAGCCGAATGTCTTTACCCCAACTGTTACAAAACAAAGTAAAATAAGATAAACTCAAATAATGCCTCTCTGCTTGGTTTACACTATGCTTGCTCCGTGGCTGGTGTGGCGTGCTTAGGGATGGTGAAGCGTGTCACTTTTCACAGCGGCCTCACTTAACCCTGGGCCCATGGAAGGGGGCTGTCCACTGGAGGACATGAAGGGAAGGAACGAGGTTCTTGTGAAAGCAGCGCTTGCAGAAGGCGAAAAGATGAGTGAAACAAGAGAGAACTTGGCCTAACACAGGAAGTAGAATTTTGTTGGGTCCAGTGTT
>PVKA01040887.1:0-18442 GCA_004027165.1 Ctenomys sociabilis | reverse complement strand
CCTTCCTTCCTCCCTCCCTCCCTTCCCCTTTCTTTGTCTCATCCAAATATTCATTCTTCAAATCTCATTAAAGGACACAGATCTCCAAAGAGACTCTCTGAAACCACTTCAGATGAAAAAGGTCCTCTTTTCAGCTTAGTATTCTCTCCCACTGGATTTTTGACATGCTTCCTGGCACTACCACAGCTGGAAATGTGGAAATGATGTATTCATCTTTTGTGGCTTGCTTTCCCTAGTCATTCAACTGTAAGCTCCCAAGAGATAGACTTGGTCCCTTTGTTCACCTTTATATCCCAAGCAGCTGTCATAATACTTGCCACATAGAAAGTGCTTATTACATATTCTTGATGAAGAAATGAGTGAAAAAAATAGGCTTTAATTTTTTTTCAGAAATGAAACCCAAATAAAACCAGTGTGATTTAATTTTTCTCTTCAAATTTCTAAGCAAATTATGGCTTCCATTGTTGATTTTTTTATATCAATTGTAGGAGATAAAACTTCAGTTAAAAAATTTAAAACAGTAGGGCTGGTCAGAAGCTCAGTGAACTAAAGCACCTGCTTAGGCAGACACAGGGACCAGGGTTTGATTCCCAGCATGTAGTCTTGGCCCCACCCTCAGGGCAATTGAGACTGGGTGTGGTAGCACATGCCTGTAATCCCAGTGCTTGGGAGGCTGAAAGCAGGAAGTTCACTATGAGTCTGATCTGTGTAGTGAGAACCTATATATCCTGTACTAAATAAATAAATAAATAAATAAATAAATAAATAAATAAAATTATAATAATAGTTCTAGAATGACTGAGTTGACCTTAATCTCAAGGGAGTTATGCAGTACCTAGTACCTTAAAGTAAAGAGATTAATATTTCTGTTGTGCATTTATTTCTATGTAGTCTGCACAAGTTTATGTTACAGCTTCTTGAAAGTATTTCTTGAGCATTTTTGCCTTGAATAAGAAAGTTAGTAGTAACAGGTGAATTTGTTAAACATATCTGTCATTCAAGACAAGCTGTCTGAGGCACGTCTCTTAGCTCAGAGGGGCCCATTCACTGTCACATCAAAGTGATAGGATGTTTTTGTCTGCTCCTAATTGGGGGTGGCCCATTTCCTCAGCCTCTTTGGCAAGTCCAGGGAAGGTCTGTGTTAGAGAAAGAAGCTGCAGCCCCTGAATGCCAATGCAAAGAACTTCATCACATTACTCTTGTCCCATGTAGCGTAGAGAATCCATCCCATTAAGGAGAACTCTGGAAATTGGCTGAATTTCAAGCTGTGTTTTAACTCAAGTTTTTTGGCAGAAGGCCTTAAAGGGAGTCAAGGGTCATAGCTCAATAATCAGGAATAAATATACTCAGAGTGCTGTGGGCCTCCGCTTCAGTCATGCAGAACCAATTTTTAGCTTGATGATATCACGGTTACAGATTTTAATTGAAACCCTCGTGAGGAGTCCTACCATAATGTGAATATTACTTTATTTTTCCCCATCATAAACCCAAGGTACCGGTTAATGGTATTCAATGAAATGTTGCATCGTTGACTTTATCTTTCTTACCTACATGTCTCTTGAAATATAAAGCTCATGATAAAATGTTTTTCCCTTGTTTTAAAAATGTTTGTATTTTCTAAATAATCAATAATAGAAGCTTATTTTATGAATCTGATCCTGAATGTAGCATAATTTACCACCAGAATTTAAACTTCATTGATAGGACACAAACATATACACACAAATATTTTAGATGATTTTCTTTAGTCTTACTCTGCATTTAAATGGTGCAATTTGGGGCTGTATAGATTATTATATAAAAATGAAAAAGCATCATCTTTGTTACACTGAAGTTCAGTGTCACATTTGAAACAGTGTAGAGTCTTTGAATACATGTTGTTTACATATCTGTGCTGCTTTATTCTATATGTACCAAAATGCTACTATAGTCTTTAGAATTGAAGAGTGGAATTTTAAATTTGGATGATAATCCAACACAGACTTTTTTTTTTCAAAAATCATAATGTAGAGAAATAAAAGACACTCACTAAAAACATTTAGAATAAGTGACTATAGGAACCATCAATAATCATTCTAACAAACAGTATATTATTTTACATTGTTGACAGTTGAATGCTGAAAGGTCAACTTAGTCATAGAGATTACTTGAAACTGTGTGAAATGTAACTTCTTTCTGAGCATAGAGAGCTGGCAATAAAATACAAATTTTAGAGAGAAATTTCAAGCAAAAGATATAATGCTAATTTATTCCTCTTCCTCTCCCCCTACCTTAGCCAGTGCAGTCCCTCTTTCTTTTTCTTCTTCTATCTCTCTGTCTCTCTCCCCTTTGCCTTTCAGGAATAAAATAGAGAGGGAAGGATGATCATTATTGGCTATGTGTATATCTTTGTTTTAGACCTCTGTGTCCTGACTGTCTAAATTGAAAAATACAAATATCCCAATGTGTGGTTATGCGTAAAGCTACTGTCAAAAACCTGGCTTTGACTCATTTGTCCGTATTGAATCTAAATTTATTTTGGATCAAATCCTGACAGGAACTTTGAGATTGAGTTCTGCACTTTGCTGTCTTCCTGGTCATCAGCTTCACTCTGTGTTGAAGTTTCCACTAATAAATGTGACATTTGCTGGTAAATAAATTGTACACATTATTTCCTTGCTTTAGAAAGACAAAATGACAGAATCAATAGCATAAAGAAACAGTCCCACACCCTTCTCTTGCTTGGTTCTACTGTTTTACTTCTGTTACTTTTGACAAAGAAAATGAATATACCACCTGTCATAGAATAAATAAAAGCCCTGGCCATTATTCAAGAATACAAAAATTAAAGAAATATTTTAGGTCTTCTTCAGTATTCTCTCCTTAGCAGCTCATCATATCCCTGTGTGATGAGAAAAATACTTTATTCCCATGGTGAACCCTAAATGAAAGCAGGAATCTCTGATTTATGTTTTGCATCAGGATTGTGGGATTCCTATTCCAGGGCAGTAGTCAGAACTCATTCTTTTGTGAATGCCAAAGGGATAATTCCATCTATCAAGGGAAAATGTGAGAGTGAATACATTGGTTTGGTAACCAGAAAGCCTAAGTAGTGAATGGGACTTCAGGAAAGGCTGCATCCAGGTATTGAAAGCTGTCATCCATCTGCAGGGTTATTTTCTTTTCCTCCCTGAGCATGGTATTGATTTATGAGACTGTTCTGAGCAGCTACTCCTCATCTGGTCAGCAAAGATCATTCCACTACTGTACAAAGCCTCCTCCACCAGCCTCACTGCTGTCTGGAGAAGTTTGTATTTGTAATCCCAGGGGAAATTTATTGGAATTCCAGAGAGTAAATTGTAATCTATCACTCCAGGGCTACCCATGATGCACAGTGAGAGTGAGAGCGAGAGCAAGAGCAACACAAACAGGTATCTGTAGTGGTGGGAAACAAGGGTGTCTTGGCCTAAATCAGTTAGAAGTGAGTAACCAGAACACAGGTCCTGACCACAGAGCTCTGGACCTGGGTTTTACTAATTTGTGACGTCGGAAGTGGCTTGGGGTTGAGTGACTATTAAAATGCTAGGAAGTATGTGTTGTGAGCTGGGCTAGTTGAGAGGACTGAAATCACCTCTGAAATATGCATGACAAAGTTTGAGAACATATTTTGTGTGCTGGGGTCAGTGCTTCAGCTTTGCTCTCTGGCCTTCATGCCCTGAGACCTCATGAGTTTTGTCTTGAGCAAATTATCACAGCATAGCTCATACATACTACTTGGAAGCTATGATAAGGGCATCACTGCCCTGTTGCATTGATTCAAAAGCTACACAACAGCACCTTGACTAGACCCATTTGCATTGCTTAAAGCCAGTTGAAGAGATAACTATTGTAATAGCCAGCTCTGTATATATCAATCTACAGAAGTAGGGCCAGGTTTGGCCAAAATGGAGACAAATGATTTTCTTACAAGGAGAGCCATCCCGGTGGCTCTCCCACACACTGCTCTAATCTAAGATAATCTCAGGAAAGGCTACCATTTTGCCCATGCTTCCTCTTCACACTTTTCACTTAGTGCTTGTAATAATTCTCTGAGATTAGGTCATTTATCCAAAATCACAGAATCATTAGAAATAGAACTGGATTTGGCTAGCTCAATTCAACCTAGCAATATCACATGAACCCTTATGTCAAGTTGCTACCCTTGAGATCTTTGGAGGAGAAAACTTTCTTTCCTCTCTCTTCTCGTCTCCATAATAATCCTGAAAATGGGCTCTGCCTTCTCTTTTTAGCACTTTCCCAGCTCACACCAATCTCTGTGTCCCAATGAAAACAACTTCTGTCCTATATCTCCCTGACTGGCAAAGTAAATAGGGCCATATTGTATTCAGCCATAACTGGTGGAATGAGGCAAGTTCAGTAGGGTACATGTACATGTAAGAATAAAAAGCTACAGATGAACACTGCAGCAGATGAAACTGCCCATTTGCCAATAATACCTAACCATTGCAACATTAGATACTGACAGTAGCTAAACTGTAGAAGCCATGCCTTCCCATGCTTTGTAGTGACCAGTCTAGTGACTCTGTTGTCTGCTAGACATGGATAATCTAAACATCAGAAGAGACCAAAGCATTCGATAAAACTAGGAAGCCTCAGAAAGATCAGAGTAAGATAGAGGCAGAGATAATATAGTTACCTGGCTGAAAACTACAGACACTAGGATCTGTAGAAGTTATTTAGAGCTCTTATTTAATGTATATTGAGCTAATCAAAATTCAATACAAAAATTCAAGATACTGTTTGGTTTTGTTTAGTGAACATATTGACTAAGAGGTATCATATAGTGCTTAAATACCCCACATCTTCATTTAGCTGGTGGTTAACTGTGCAAAAACATACATGGAAAATTACTGAATTAAATATAATATTTGTGTGCTTTACTGTACAGTTATGGTTATCATTTTTGTTTTCTAACTGACATGCAAGACAATTTTAGCCATGTAGGGGCAAGCCAGATTTTCTAGTAAATTACCATAAAGCCCCCTGATTGTCTAGTAATCAGCTACTTAGAGTCAGTGACCCTTCCCTCCAAGAAGCCTGGCTAACCCTGAACTGGCACCTGAATGGGTGGCTTCTGAGGGCAGGGCACATTCTACACAGTCCCAGAGAGCTTTTACCCTGCTTATAACTGTTCTCTTCTAACTCCACAGACAGGGAACTAGGCCCTCCCCAAATGGGCTGGGGTGTGTCCTAATGTCCTGATGGGTCAAGCCGGGAACACCAGTCCATGGGATGCCCAGAGGATGGACTCCTGAGCACCATTCCTCTTTATGAATTCTGACTTTCTCCTCATGATGCAACTCAATATTTGCTTCACACTGCCAAGGTAGCTCTTGTTATATCACACTTGAGCCCCCTTGCATTTTGGCATTACTGGACAATTTAAAGGTTCCAATATTTGATCTATGAATTAGTTCAAAAATACAGACAAGATGGCTCAAACAATAGGAGTTTCATTCTTTATAGTGTGGAGGCAAGACATCCAATAGTACTGACAGATTTTGTTTCTTTTGAGGCCTCTTTCCTTAGCCCACTCATGGCCAATTTCTTCCACATGGTCATCCCACTGGGATCCCTATTTTTCCATATTCCAAATTTCTATTACATACATGTATGAAAATAGTTTTAATATTGGATCATTCATATGTATATGACCATTTTGTACAACTTAGACTAGTGAAATATTTACTTGCATTATTGTTTTCTTTATCATCTGAATCAAAATCTATGTTCTGTACTTCTCCATCTATGATATCTCTACCTGTTGTATCTTTCGTGTGTTGCTAAGTTCTTTGACTTACCTGATCCAAGTCATCATCAATAGCCAAGTCACCTGATAATTCACTTTTAGCCTGCCAAAAGTTGTAAAAGCTGGTTTTCATGCAACATTATACTGCACTGAACTAATTCTACAAAAAAATTAAAAAAATCTAATAGAAAATATAAATACATGTAAATGTAACACAGTGCAACATGTAGGTAAAACTCAACCATTTACACTTTGGCACATGCACTTGTTGTATCAAGTGGGTAAACACAAAGACTGATTCTTGTATTTTCCCTGTGCAGATACTGAGGTACACAGCCAGTTAGGATTATGCCAAAATACATATTTTCATTGGAAAAGCATGGAATGAGGAGGCAAGTAATTAAAAGTATGTCTAGATCCTCAAGTACACTGTGCAAGACCCTGTCACTGGGCTTTTCTATGTGTTGCTCTCTTCACTGGAACACTTTCTTTCTGGAGCTAATTATCCAGCTTGTCTCTCCCTCAGAAAACTTTTCTCATCCTAAAGTTGAAATACATACTTGTCCTGGGTCTGGGGTCCATCCTGCTGCTTTCTCCCAATCATATATATATATATATATATATATATATATATATATATATATATATATATATATATATATATGGTACTAAATCACAACTCTACCTTTTGTAGTTTTAATTTTTTTTAATCTTTTAAAGAGAGCAAAAATTAGAAAACAAAATATTATGTGAAACAAAATTTCATTTATCAAAGTAATACAATTTTACAGTATTGGTTATAATACATAGTGTTGTCTTCCAACCATTTATTCTTATTACCAAATATATGCATGCAAAATTTGAAGAAGAAAGAAAAAAAGTATAAGAAATTAAGAGGGCATGCATGTGCAAACATCATATTGTCTCCTTAGTGTGAGAAGCTGAAGGGGAAAAATGAAATCTGAAGGGTACAATAGATACTGCGAAAAGGAATAAACTTATTCAAAAGGAAAGAGTTACTGAGTTGAGAAGAAAAACAGGAGAGGGAGGGGAGAAAAAGATTTTTCTATGTATTTAAGCAGGATGCTTTTGACAACTGTACTGTGCATTTCTGCAGGTCTAAGGAAAGAAGCAGTTAATGCTTTAATTTATTTCATCTCCTTTATTCAATTGTTTGTAGTTTTTGTCTACTGTTAGCTCTAACTGCAACTTCCAATAATGTGGGTAGAGGCAGAAGTCATGGCCATTCTGGGAAACTGTTGCAGACAGACACTCTGGAAAGCCCACCAAATAGACCAATCACCCTGGCACATCAATTACACCAAATACACAAAACTAAGAAATAAGAAACTGAGACAGTGTTGACTAAAATCTGACAAGCTGTCTTCTCTCTCCAATTAAAAACTGAATAGTTCTCCCCAGGCTCAGATGAGGATTGCTGGCACTTGCCTAGCCAGCCAATAAATATGTGCATTCCATAGTTCCCACAGAATAACAGGTAAACTTACTTATAAAATAAAAAAAAATTAGCACTGATTATTGACAACCAGGGAATGGTTTTTTTAAGTGAGTTCTATGCTTTGGGGCATTGATTTCTAAAATATTTGTATAGGAATGCCTGAAAAAGATTCCAAACATTTAGAGTTATTTGAGTCTGTCCTTTTAAGAGGACTGAAAAGCAATCTTAAAACTCTTTGAGTCAATGGACAATATCAAATTTTGGTTGATAAGTTCCTCTTTGATGTATTAAAGAAGTCTATTAATAGAGTTGAAGTGCAACATATGAATAAAGAAATAATTTATCATTTAAAAAAGCATAAGAACTGCTAAAATGAAGTATGCACTACTAATTGTGTAGAGTTAGTATTGAGGCAGTAGTTCCAAATGGACATTATAAAATCAGGAGAATGTGTAACATTTTTGTAGTTATAATTATCATGTGTTAAAATGTAATTTTATATTCCAATTTTATTAACTACGTCACAGACATTTTTCATGTTACCATATTGACTCTATAATGTCTGTATGTATAGCAGTTATGTCAACTGAATGCATTATTCATTTACTTACTGAACACTAGAGCTGTTTTAATCATCTGCAATATATATGTAATATTGCAGTTAATATCTGCTTTCTAATAATGTCTATTAATTTGTAGGTCTCAGAATTTGGCTCTAGAGGTGGGACCGTGTTTGCTGCTCTGAATTGGTATTGCTACAGTGCTTACCTAAACTACTGATATTCTGCCAAAGTGAACAATAGTGTGTTTCCATAGCTGACCTTTCCTTATAGTTAAATGTTGAGCAATACTATAAACATTTTGCTCTTCCTATATATACCATATTACATGGACTTCTCTAATTCTAAGATTAGGGCATTAGAACTTTTCATTGATTTCAGAAGGCATGCTTAGATTTAGTAGAGGTGATATTTTTGTTTTAATGATTTCAGGAAATGATTTTCTATAATAAATTTTCATATTCACAGCTCAGGACTTTGAAATATTACTCTTCTCATTGCTTATATTTTCAAATATCTCACAATGTTCCTCCCTTAGATTTGCCTACACTACTTCATTGGAATGATTCCTGTATCACAGTAATGAAAGATAAATGTACTTCCTCTTGGAAATGATAGGCCTGCTTCTGAAGCTAATTGTGTCCTTAAAGAAGGGTCTCCCTTAAATTTGTGATATCCTAATCCAGTGAACACTCTGCTTTGGGTCAGTTTTCTTAAGTGTCAGCTTATCACTATGAAAACTACCTTAGTAAAAAATAGGAAATCTTGTTATTCTCCTGGAGCACTGGAGGTTAGAATGAGAACCTCAAGCCAGAGAGGGAGGCTAATGTAAGAACAAATGAAATCAACTACATTAAACTCTGCTTCAAACTTTCATTGCTTCTGTTGTTTTGTTTCAGATAGCCCTGTGTCTCCCAAAGCTGAAACAAGACTATGAAATCATGGGGGATGGGGAGTAAAACATCAGACGGAGGGGAAGGAAAACATTAAATCAGTGGTCAGAGTGCTGAAGCTAGCAGCCAGTATAGTGCTGGCTGTGACCTCTGGATAGTTGATTATACAATTGTGTTCTACATTTACTACCTATCTGTTTAGCTGTTGAGAGAAGTTGTGGAAGCTTGTGCAGCAATACGGGCCAGGAATCCTGCTGAACACCGGACATAAGCTGCAGCATAGTGGACCTAATTGATACTGCTGGGGTTAAAGACCCTGAATCCAGCTCTCCTTAATCTTAGCTCATTAGTCCATAATGAAGGAAGAATAATTTATATCAATGAACACAGAAATTTATCTTTTCTGGCACTTAGAGCATGGTAGCATTATTTATAACTTAGAGGCATGCAGGTGTGTTTCTCTAGGCATTTCTTTCTATCAATATTTTAGAAGACTGCCTGGCTTGCTGTAGGGGAGAACTACAGACATCTGGGGTTGTGTAATATGGTAGACCCTTTCATAAAGTTCATGCATTTGCACAGTATTCTTTTACTCATTCAGTCACTCAGTACCTGCCACAGAGGTAGAAATAAATCAGTACTATATTTAGGACCTATTAAGTGTAAGGCATATTTGAAATATATTTTGAACCTGTAAAGAAGGATAAAAGTTAAAGTACCGATTATGTGATCCATGGTAAATATGTTTTTCTACTTGGAAACTTTCCTCTGTTTATTGTAAAATTATAACTGCTTTTGCGCAAACTGCCTTCTCTCTTGATATTCTCATTTTTACCACTTCTATAAAGTTGATTTCTGCCTCAATTAGACCCCATGGAAAGACAGTCAGATCCCAGGAGTACAGAATACAATTCTACCACCTGTGATAGATAAAAGAGAACCAAGAAAAAGTGAATCTGAAACTTTTTCATCAAGAATCACAGCTATTTTGCATTTCTATTTTTCAGCAATTAAAAACGACAGTTTTATGGATCATTCTTGCTTTATTCCTCACAATTCAGATGACCTGCATTGATTATCTTTTGTACAAAAATAAAAAGGAGAACAAAATAAAATGCTCTGGCCTCCATCTTAGTGGCTAGAGCGGCCACACTGTACAGAACTGAAGCAGTGGGCAGCATTCAGCATAACGGCCTTGTGGTGTTTCCAGTCACATTCTTAACGAACATCCTCTCTTGAGCCTTGTTTATCTCACTGCAATATTTCTTAAGCATATCTTCCTAAGGAACTGAAGCAAACACTATGTGGAATGATCTGAGAATAACTAATGAAATAAACGTGTGGCCAGTACGAGGAACTTAAACCTCACTCCTCAGTGGCTTGGAGGGTAGGGTGGGAAACGGAATATCTGCTGGAACTGGGTCAACTGTGAGGCAGTGGGGAGTGGTGGAAGCTATAGCAAATTAGAGAACCCAGGCCCTTTTCAAAGAAGTCAAGTATTATGCAGCTGAATCATTCAGGTTATCTAAGTTTCTTTGTTTCCTTCTTCAAAAAAGAATGGTAACAACAAATGAAATTCCTTATAATATTACATGGACTAACACTACCTGGGCCAAACAGCATTAAAGATTAGATCTGCCTTTTGAGTGTATTACTAATTCTTCTACAAAAAAATAAACTAAGAGAACAGTTGCTTCTGAGGGAAAAATACTTGGGGTTGATACATTTTGGCATTGTTGTAGATTTAACTTGTGTCCTTCCTTCTAAAGGAAATGCCCTCTGACCACACACTCCCCATTTCCAACAACCCTGGAATCCTGTAACAAACAACCCAAGAATCTCAATGACTTAATACAACAAAGGCTTATTTCTCATTCATACAAGATGCAGTATGCATATGCCCTGTGGATGCCTCTCTATAAGTAATAAACACAGAGGTTTAGGTTTCTTCTACTATCTCTATTTACCATCTGACATCTTCTATTTCCAAACATGTGGGCAGAAGAGAAATTATAAAAAGTGAGATGCATCAAGGCTGGGACTGAAAGTGGCTTTCATAGCTTTCATTCACACTGGCCGGCATTCAGTCATCTGTCACTTGATCCCCTCCAGATGTAGACAATTCAGGGGCGAATGCAGTCTCTTGATTCCCCTGGAGGAAAGTTAATATACCAGTTTTCTAGGACCAATTTAAAAACCTACACTGACCCATGGATACTCCCCAGTAGTACTAATTAGAAACAAATTTGCCCATCCAGCCAATTAGGATATGTTCAAAATATACCTGACAGTCATGTAGTAGATAGACACAGGAGGCACAAGAGTGAGCGTGTCCCTAGGTCTTTCAGGAGCCAATTCTTTTGTGGAAAAGCAGATACCCAAACAGTCACTTCATAATCTGGTTAGTGTTTAACTGGACAGCTGAAAACAGGAGAGGCAGAGTTGACAATGTGCTCCATAACCATATAGAGATTGACACTTGGCTCATGATGTGTACATCTCATCCCATTACTGTACTGTAGGATCTGTGAGTACACAGATCATGCCTTATTCATCTTTGTATCCTCCCTACAACCTAACATCTCAGAGTACCCATAAACATTTGTCAAATTGATGAATGAATGAACGTCTGATAAGAAAGGTACAAACACAGGCTCCTGATTTGAAGAGAAAAGCTAGTCATCAACTTTCAAGAGTTTAAACATTTGGTATAGGATAATGTAATGCTCTTTTGAATCCTTTCCTTTCTGTTTTTCAAAATTTCTCAAGTCCCATTCAATGACGTCCAAATACATTCCCTTCAAATAATTCACAAAGTTAGCCTTACATTACAACTTCCTGACTCGGTAACAAGTGTTGATTTCATTTAGATAAAATGTTGTATCATTTATCTGGGCAAAAGTGGATCAGATTAAGTTTCAAGGCAATTATGCCATATTCTTGGCTATGATAGTCATTACTAGCTTAAGATTAAATAAAGAATATCAGTTTCAAATAGCTACTACATACTATTAAATTTACTATGTCATTTATTTATAACTATAGTGATTCAGATGTCCTGATAACAAAGTTAGAATGTTCTAGTTCAATCCTCCCTCCCCTTTATTATTGAATATATTCAGTGGAAACAAAAGAACCCTCAGTTTCTAAACTATGAACCAGATGCCATTCTCTTGTTTAGTTCAGAGTCGACAATCTGTTGTTTGCTAAATGAATCTTTTTCTAACACCAATACCAGAAGGAAATGAGTTTCCACCATTTATCATTAAATTTCAAAGTGGCCATTCAACTTCTGTTGGACATTTGGGTAAAAAAAGTTTAGGAATGTGGTATCATATATCACTCACTCATAAGAAATGAGTTCTTGTTTGTCAGCCAAGGAATGAAATTTGGAAGCATTTGTATCAGCAAAATATGGTGTGTGTGTGTGTGTGTGTGTGTGTGGTGTGTATATGTGTGTGTTACACATGGATAGAAAGCGAACATAAATCAAGGACAATGGGGCTTTGCCCAGAGATCTCCCTTTAGGCAGAGCATACAGTGAAACGTTTTCCATTTAGAGCTTGCTGAAGCTCTTGTCTGTTTAGTCTGTACCTGATGTATTGCTTCACATTCTGGGTGGAATCTGCTTAGAATGTATGGCTGTCTACCTTCATTTGCCTGTTATTTGTACCACTGTTCTTCCCCTTCTCCACCAGATCTGATGTATTAGCAAACAGACTAGTGCCTGCTTTCTCTGTACTTGTATTTATCATTCAGTGAGCCCAAGATCCTTCTTCTCTAATGATCTAACTACTTTCTTCTACTACTAAATATTTAAAAATATCAGCACATGTGGATTTTATCTTTCTAATTTTAACCTACATGGTAATGGTAGATTTAAAATGCATTAAAATGCAGCCTTCTGGGCTGCGGACAGTGGTATGCAGTGGTGGTCTGCCCACTTATACAACGGCATGAGCTTCACTTTTTAGCAAGGGTTATAAATCTGAAAAATCTAGTGTATGGGATTAGAAGTCGGGGGCAAGTCAGAAAAAGAAGCTTCATTGCTTACTGACTTCTAACAAATATTCATGTGTTCTTTAATGATGAATGTAGGCTCCAAATCACAGAGGCCATAGCAATGCCTGAAACTTGACTCTCTGTAGAAATTTAAGTTATCTTCATGTGGCATTTATGTATATTTTAAGCACTGTTTCCCAAGATGCTAGATACTTAAACTGCAAGTAGAGTTCTAAATTTTCCTGACCAAATAATGACACCTGCATCAGCATTTCACAAATGTTTTAAAAATCTATAGCTACTTTTTTACTCTTAAGAATTATGTTCAGTATATGTTTCTTTTACAATCCTGTATGTTATACTTTACTCATTTGAAAACTTTATTGTTAGAAAAAAATCCATATTTTTTTCTCTAGGCTGTGAAGAAGGTGCAGGGCCTTGTGTTAAGTATTAGACCTAATAGCACTTAGATTGAGTCAGGAGGCTTCTGTGCAGCCTTGTGGATTCCTTTTTTGTGTATGTTTGGTACAGGTTCTCACTATGCAGCTTGGACTCATACTAATCTCTCTATTTTTCAACCTCCCCATGGGGCATGTGATGCTGGAGAATGAATCATGATCCATGCATTTGCCTAAGCAGACACTTAGTCCACTGAGCTATCCTGCCAGCCCAGGTTATGGGTGTTTGAATCCTAGATTTTTCTTTTACTAGCTGTGTAGCTTTGGGAAAATAACATTGTCTCTGTGTGCTTGAAGGAGGCCTTTTCCAGTTATGAATTGTGTGATACTTGTTTTTTAGAGAGGTTAAAATATGCTTCACACAAAAGGCAAAAAAATTATGAAACACTGCAACTCACATACAGGCAGAGAAATTCAGAGGAATTTCACAATCTAATCTAATCTAATTTAATCTAGTCTAGTCTAATCTAATCTAATCTAATCTCATCAGTTTAAATATATTGTTGGCAGACATAAATTATAGATCTACTAAAGTGTGTACCAGAGAAAGGCAGCTTATGTGCATAAGCAAAATTCAAGTTATTGGACAGTGAAGCTGCTATTCTCACCACAATAGGGCCAGCCTAGTGGACCCCGAAGCACTTCACACTGATAACCACTAGCTTTTGCATGGATAGTCCAGTGTAGGAGGGAATGAGCCATATTTTCCTCCAGTGCCTTTGATTAAGCACTGATGATGTTTTCTGAAAAGGAACATTAAAAACTGGACCCTCTGGAGACAGACATGTTGTAATTATTATCACAAATACTTACAATTTTTATTATCATCATTAATTACGTTTCTGCTCTAAGGGTTTATCATAAGCTCCAAGCCTGTTATTTGTTCATATGTCTCATAATTATCCACAAGTAAGCAGTTTGTTCTGCATTCTCAGAATTTGATTGTTCAATGTTTGGTTCATTTTTAGATTATTATATCACAAGGGAGATTGATAAAAAAAAAAGTTGTTTTATTCCCCTTTTACTCTTGGTTCTTTTCATTTCCTTAATTTTCCTGTATACCATCTCTCCCCCAATCCTTTTTCTTTACCTTAATACTATGACAAATGCTTTAATAAACTTGATTATAGGACTTTATATAGCTGACTACATTAGTCTAGGGAAAGGACACTGAGCAGTGTGACAGTACCATCTTTGATTGGATATATGAAGACTGTTTTGCATGAAGTGCTTCACTTTTTCTGTAAGTGTCCCAGTATTACTTGATCTTAGCTGTCTAGGCTGGCTCTCCATGATAAAACGGGACAGACTACCTTCTTCAACTCTATCAAATCTTACTTTTCTTTTCCTTACTCCATCCCATTTCAAAACTGAAAATAAGCCAATGCTGAAAGAAATAAAGGAGCAAAATGTAAAGCATATGCATTGTGATGAAAAATACAACAGTATGCAATACCTAAAATGTCTATGTTCAGGCCCCTGTATCTTCAGAGACTTGAATAGCATGGTTAACATTTTAAACAGTTGGGGGAATAGATTTTAATAATTTCTTGTCTAGGAAAGATGCTTTATTTTGCTGACATCACCCAGGAAGCCAGTCTGTTTTGTGGAAGTAATGCCATTCATTTTATATGAAATCCCATACTCTTCTCTGCCTATTTTTCCCAGACACACTTTTCCCATTGTAAACCAGGTCATAAGATGATGCCTGGATTGCAATGACATTCAGGTAATGAAAACTGTGTGGTTGGTGGGTCAAGCTGCCATCTATGACAATGACTTTATTTATAGAATACTATTCCTAAGCGAATAGGGGATGTTTGGCCTTGGAATGCATGTAGCAGGCCTCTTTGGAAAATTATCATTTCCTCCTCTGAGATACTGAGAACTATTCCTGGTCTTCATATTCACCCTTGGGCAGTAAACTCAAACCTACCTTAAGTTCCTTAAAGTCTCAAGGAATATTAAATATTGTCTTTGTTGGCAAATATCACAGTCATCCATACTATTTATCAAATGTTTGTAGCTCCCTGTCCTTTAATCGAAAAGTACGATCATTTTTCTTTATCATCTTTTAGGTTCATGAGGATCATTTGAATTGATTAGGTCAATGTGAATAAGAGTGACATATTTCTCTTAGGAATGGAATCAAGACACTTAATATATGAATTCTTATGGCTCCTGTCTTCTTGACAAAATAGTGAAGAAGTTAGCGCTACTTTTAGCACTCACCAGCCTGAGTCCCTGGGTGATAGCCAGGAACAAGCTCCTTCGAACACGTAGCACAAGAGAAAGACATGGTGATGTGGTACTGAGCTGCTGACATTTGAGGTTGTTTGTAATCACAGCATAACTTTCCTCATTCTGAACTTTGTGTGTGTGCGTTGGATCACATGTGTGTATTCCTTTGAAATACTTTACCCTTTCTCTCTATCTCTATCTCTGTCTCTATTTTTCTCTGTCTCTGTCTGTCTGTCTCTCTGTCTGTCTCTTTCCCTTTCTTTGTCTCTGTCTGTCTCCTTTAAAGCTTTTGGTACAGTCTCTCATTACACAACTCAGACTCATAGGGATCCTCCTGTTTTCAGCCTCCCTAGCTCTGGGATTATAGGCAAGTGCCACCATGCCTGGACTCACTCACCAGCTCAGTGTGCCTGGAGGCAGGGCCAGTGCAGCATGTAGTGCTGAGAATCAAACCCCTGTCCTTGCACTTGCCTAAGTTGTACTTTATCCTTAATGTCCGACTTTAGGAATAAGTAGCCATTCTCTGTGGAAACTGGGGCAGTTTTTGCCTTCTTTTATTCATTAACAGCAAGGGCCAGCCAAATAGCTCTGTGGATTAAAGCACCTGCTTAGGCAGACACAGGGGCTGGGAGTTCAATTCCCAGGCCTACTGTGCCAGCCTCAACCCTGGGATGCGCTAAGATGGCGATTGAGACTGGTTGTCGTGGTGCATGACTACAATCCTAGCACTTGGGAGTCTGTAAACAGGAGGATCACTGCCAGTCCTGTCTATGCAGTGAGACCCTATAGACCCTGTCCTAAAATACAAATAAATAAATAAATAAATAGATAAATTAATAAATAAATATTCATTTACAGCAGAGGCTGCCTCCTGATCCCCCAAATTAAATCAACCCTATATCTTCCATTTGGAAAATACCCAAGAACTTATCAAGGGATTTAGGGCTTCACTTTGCACCCATAGTAGGCACAATCCCAAATTCTAGAAAGTGGATGTGGCTGAAGTGACTTCCTACCCTATAGCTCTTTCCTCTGCTATTCAGAGATGCACATGGTCCACCCACCAGTATAAGCACCCCATGTGTCAGCCATTGCTCTATGTTCTAGTAAAATAGGGAGAGCAGAGAATAAGCCAAATGTCTATGACCACTCACTTTCTTGAGTTGTTTGTAACCTCTCATGTTAGCCCCACACAATTGAATGTATGTGATGTAGTGCTTTTCATTCACACCTTTCTACCCTTTCAGAAAGTTGTTTTCAAGGGCAGAAGCTATGTATTGTTACTACTTTTATCTCTATAGTCGACATAATACTTAACATATTGCTGAAATTCTGAAGAATTTCAAGTATGTATATGTGTGTATATATTAATATGTATGCATGCATATACACATATGTATATGTACATGTGTCTGTACATAGGTATAAACACACACATAGAGAAAGTCAGAAAGGAAAGAAACTGTAATTTGGACCATTTAGTCTAAAAATTTTTACTCATAGCTTTGTTTGTTACCCCTGGATTAACTTGTCAGGCTTTATAACATCATAACTGTCCTTATTGAGTTACTGTAAAATAAGTTATTAGAATTTCCAAGTAACTCATTTGAACTCTTCTATTTGCATGCTTTACTGCTGCACTTTGGTCTGGCTACAATTGAACATTCCATAGGGGAGAGTAATCTAGAAAGAGAAACACAGATATTTCTTATGTTGAAGAAAGAATTTAAGTATCTGCACCTTAATACCCATTCTGTGTATTAATCACATGACGTAATGAATTAGAAAGATAAAATGTAGGGGACCTGAGATCATTACAGGGGTATCTCACCATAGCATACTTTTTTTCTAACTATGGAACCTCCTGGCCTGATCCTATTGAAACAGAGGAGATAAATTGCCGCGTGTTGAAGGTACATTAACCTCAGGTTCATTTAATGAACTACCTCTCCCAACGCACTAAGAGATACCCTGGGACCTAAGATGAGAAACGACCTTTCTTTTCACAGAAAGGCTCAAATATGTACTCTTCCTTCTTTCTCTTTAACTTGTGTAGACTTTTATTCTCTGTTCTCTAGTTACATATATGTCAAATGTACCTGTAATACACTCTTAGTTTAAAATAAATATGACAAATCTATTCCCTAATGCAAAAAGTTATGTGCTTCTTCTTTCCAGGAGATTTTTTTTAACTTAAATTTCTGCCCAGTTTTTGCTCTGGCATCGTACACGGCAAGCTCCTTGCTCTTCATGCATCTCTCAGATTTATGAAGAAGGGAAATGATGGTTAATAAGAGAGCAGATGTGGGGCAAAGACTGTAGCTCAGAGACTTAGCGATGCCATGGCTGCCTGGCAAGTGCAAGATCCTGAGTTCAGTTCCTGGTACTGAATGGGATTTTTAAAAAAGTAGATGTCTCAAGTATCTGCAGTGAAGTGGTCCAGCAGGGAATTCCCATGATTACTGCACATTCTTCCACCTATCTGTGGAAACCACTTACCTGAAGGCTCTCCCCTTAGCCCTCTGTGAGATTCCCTCCCTACTATCATTTTTGCTGTGCAGTTATTTACCAAATGTGTATCAGTAATACTTTTTACTTGAGTTCCTCTGAAAGCAGATTCTGAGGTCATAATTTGGAAATGTTTTAAAATGTAAGTTTTATGATTATTATTCAGAAATTATGAGGCCATCAAGCTTGAGAAGAGTGCCATTGCTCATTGCTCCCTAACGCAAGGCACAGCCACGTTATGTAGGGTCACACAGTGACGCACCAGGATCCATCAACAGGTAGAAATGTTTTTTTGTCAGCTAAGAAAGCCATAGAAGCAGCGTAAGCGAGGCAGATGCTGGTAATGCCTTTCTGAGCACTACCTAGGGAAGACGTGGCCCTGGCCCAAGGTCTGACCTCGGGGATCAGGAATCTTGCCAGTGTTGAGATGTTTTTATTTGCATTTCACGAATGGCTAGTGATGTGGAGCATTTTTTCATATATTTATTCGCTTCTTTAATTTCGTCCTCTGAGAAGTGTGTATTCATCTCAGA
>PVKA01040886.1:0-18437 GCA_004027165.1 Ctenomys sociabilis | reverse complement strand
ACACAAAACAGAAAAACAAGTTATGGCATTTGTAAATTTGGACAGTTTTACCTATGTATTCTAATAGTGCATCTTTAAAAAAAAAATTTATGTGTTCAGTACAGTGTTTCCCTGCACAGCTCAGACTCATAGTGATCCTCCTGTTTTAGCCTCCTCAGATCTGCGATTACAGGCATGGACTACCACACTGGGTCTCATTGGCCAGCTTGGCACACCCAGGGCTGGGCCAGCACTACATGCTGTACTGGGTATCAAACCTGGATCCTTGCACTTTCCAGGCAGACACTTAGACTGCTGAGCTATCTCCAGCCCCATACATCATTTTTTTGAATAAGGGGCATTTAGTTTTTAGTTACTTTATCTCTCAATCGCCATGTGATTTTGGAGAAATTGTCTAACCTTTCTTTGTTAAACAGCTAATTAATTTACCAACTCACATGATAAGGATGCATACTATGAAAAGTACTTTTTGTAATTACTTTATTCTGTAAATTTTGTGTTTTGAAGTATAAGAATACATTAAATGTACTGTAAAGGTAAGTTGTTTGTTAATATTAAACATCACTATTTAAAAAATATTAATCAGTTTCATGGAAGGCACAACTAGTTGATTCCATAAGTGAGAACAAGATTTGCTAGTGAAAGTCATAGACTTGATATGCAGTTTTATGTGAGATCTGACCATGTCAGTATGTTTTTAAATACAACAAGAGATAGAGTATGTTCATCTTGGAGTGTGATAGAAAAGATAGCAGTAAGAGTTCACTAATATTATTTTATTGGTTCATATATTTTGCTCAGTGATCACAGCAGATATACTTTGGTTGAATCTAATATTTACATACCTCAATAGGTTTGTAATCTTTGTCAAGCTAGACTCAGGTTGGTAATCTCTACAGTTGCTCAAGTGGGAGGGAAAAATCATCATCTATGAGTTATTGGACTTGACCTGATTAATTGAGTTAAATGAATACTTTGGAGCTATAGTCTCAATATTGAGAAGTATTAAAATTTTTGTACAGTATAGTACTGGCTTCAAAGACTTAATGTGCATATAAAGTATGGTGAGGCTTGTTTATGGAGACCATTCATGGTTTCATAAAAAGGACTTAGTTTGGCTAGAACACTTATTGGCAAGTCTTAGTCTACTAAGTTAAGAACATATTTGTTCTTTTGTCCTTGGTCTGCCTCCTGAATATGTCTGACTTCATTCTTCCTGGCCCAACAGCTACAGGCTAGAAGCCAGAAGTTGCTTTTATAGCCCTGTGTTTCCTACCACTGTCTTTTCTCAACCTCTTACAATGTTGTTACTTACTTTTATGCCATTTGTTATTTTGTTTTATAATTATTTCATATCCATTTCTTATGTGATTAGAGGGCAAGATTCCATTGCCAAGTAAGATGTTTGCTGCCTAATTAACAGTAAATATTTAAACAAATGAATATCCTCATGTGTATTTACATTTGTTGACAATTAGAAAAGATTGGGCTAGGGAAGTAACTTTGCTGGAGTGCCTACTTAGCACACACAGGGACCTGGATTCCATCCCCAGTCCCATGCACATGGATGGGTACACACACACGCACACACACATTATTTTTTTAGTTTAATTTTGTGTATATGTTTAGTACTGGTATTACTTGTAGGAGCTCTAGTTTAATTATTGAACTGTTGCTTTAAACTGACAAATTATATACATATTTTACCCTAAAACAAATCTTGTTTTTTTTTTGTATTGATTTTCTAATTGACATTATTATTACATCAGAAGCATTCTCCTTTATGCATTATTTTTATAACCATCCTTTGGATTCATATTGGTCATAAATTTCCAATAACAAGAGAATGGTTATCTTGACTCAACATTCTCTATTAGGAGGGTTTTTTTTTTGACACAGAATCTCACTGTGTAGTTCAGGCTTTCTGTTTTCCTAATAAAAAGTAATTAAAATTTGTGCAGTATTGAGAGTTGAACTCAGGGCCTTTGCCCTGAGCAATCCCCTCCCACCTTTCACTTTGAGACAGCATCTTGTTAGATTGCTAAATTGCCCAGGCTAAATTCCCCAGGCCTGAACATGTGATCCTCTTGCCTCAGCTTCTGAGTGCTGAGATTGTCTATGTGTCTCACTATTCCTGGCTCTAATTGATTTTATTTAAAAATTAACTTAGCAGATAATTAAAACACTTACATGTAATAATATGCAGATGTGAATTTTTTCTTTTTAGTTTTGTTTTTTAATTTATGTATTTGGTACAGGGTCTCACTACACAATTTGGACTCCTAGTGATCCTCCTGTTTTCAGCCTCCTCAGGGCAGGGAGTATAGGCATTTATCACTATAGATTGGTCCCTGGCCCAGGGCACCCCTGAGCTGGGCCAGCAAGGCATGCAGTACTGGTACTGGGTATTAGGGATTAAACCCTGGTTGTTATGGTTATCTAAGCAGGTGCTTAGTCTGCTGAGCTATCTCACTGACCCTTTTTAGTTTAGTTTTTTTTTGTGTGTGTGTGTTTTAGGGAAGGGTCTACAGGGTGTTCAGGGCCTCACTACTGGATCAGACTCATAGTGATCTGCCTATTTACAGCCAACCAGAAGCTGGGATTACAGGCAAGCACCACCATGCGCAGTCTCAATTGCCATCTCAGGACAGCCTGGGCATTGAACCCCTGGCCCCTGTGCCTGCTTGCAGATGCTTTAATCCACTGAGCTATTTGGCTGGCCCTCTTTTTAGTTTTTTGTTTTTTTTTTTTAATTCAGAACTAGGGATTGAACTCAGGCCCTTGCACTTGCCAGGGAAGTGCTTATCCTAACAAGCCATCTCCTCGCCCCTCTTTTCAGTGTTTTGAGGCATGGTATGAATATGTTGTTCATGCTGATCTTGACTGCACAGCAGTTCTGCTGCCTCAGCCTCTTAAGTGCTGGAATTTCAGGTTTGTGATATGTAGGTGTGAATTTTAAGGACTTAGTTTTAGGAAATTTCTTTTGTTCATTCTTTGTGTTTAGTGAAAGGTCACTATTAGGTGGGACTTAAAAATCATTTTTGTCTTGCAGATATCTATTAGAAAGGGGTGCTCTAAAATTGATTTTATGTGTATGAAATCACAGCTAAATTTCAAATTTCAAATGTATGCTTTCTACCTGATGTGGAATGGATTACTTAGTCTTTACAAATTTACAACTTTAGATAACTCTTGTGGATAATTTAAGATGTGTATTTTTACTTTTTCTATCTGGAAACATTTACATTTAATAAAGCAGGGGTCAAAAATTAAGAATTCTTTTCATTCCAAAATGTACTTGTTCTTACAGCCAAGTAGAAATGAAGTTTTATAAGCTTTGGTTTCAGGTAAGTAACTGAAAGATAGGTGTTTCTCTTTCTGAGAGTCTCATTATGTTAATTTAGGTTGCCTTGGACTTGCTGTGATCTCTCAAGCCTATTTTTTTTGGCGGAACTGAGGGTTGAACTCAGGCCCTTGTGCTTGCCAGGAAAGCGTTTATTCTACTGAGCCATCTCCCTGGTCCTGAAACAGGGTCTTGATATGCAGTTCAGACTGATCCTCCTGTCTCAGCCTCCCTAGCTCTGGGATTATAGGTGTGCACCACCATATCCAGTTTTGGAGCTGGCATTGTGTTTTGGCCAGCATGGCGTGCAGTATTGAGGATCGAACCTGGGTCCTTCAGCTAGCCAGGTAGCCAGCTGAGCTGTCTCCTTAGCCTTCCATATTTATTAAGAGTCATAATCATGTTCTGATTTTTTTTTTTTTTTTTTTTTTTGTGACACACACCTGGAAATCTTGGGCTGCCATTAGCATTCATACCATAGCTATGGTATAATTGCTGCATTTAAAGGTTATATACTGAGGTTAGTTTATTGAAAGAATATGAACATTCTGAAAGGCCTAGAACATGACAGCAAAAGGACTATAAAATGGCAGTACTCTCTTCAATATATTGAAATTGCAGTAATCAATTAGTGTAATTTACCATTTTCACATTGGTGATTTCCTTTCCTAGCATACTTATACATATTAGGAGGCATTAAACTTTCTTTTGTAAATTAGGAGAGGAAGAGGAGTTGAACAGAGGGGAGGGGTTTGGGTGATTCGGTCCGCCTTCTGTCCCTCTCTGACAAAGCTTTTCTTTCCAAAAAAGTTTTATTCTCAACAACAAAAAAAGGAGTTAAGGTATATTACCTATAAGTATAAATTCCCTATGATGCAGGATATGGTTCAGTGGAATAAGCACTTCCCTGGCAAGCACAAGGGCCTAAGTTCAATTCCTGGTTCCACCAAAAAAAAAAAAAAAAAAAAAATTAAATAAAATCAAATCATTTAAAAAAACAAATTCCTTGTGATGAATGTGATCAAGTTAATGATAAAAAGGTATGTTGAAAAATACTTTTTTTCCTTTGGCTGTAAACGTGCTTTGCATTTGATGTGGAGTTCTATCAGTTATTATTTAATCATTTGTTCACTAATATTAAATAAAAATAGAATCTGTGATCACTTTTCCTGGTGTTGAGACTTTTTTTTTCTTTGACCCTGAGGATTAAAGTCAGGATCTTGGGCCGGCCAGATAGCTCAGTGGGCTAAAAGTGCCTGCTTAGGCAGATGGAGGGACCATCCCCTGTGTGCCATGCTATGCTGGCCCTGCCCCGAGGGCACGCTGATACCAAGACTGGGAGTGGTGGTGTGCCCCTGTAATCCCAGCACTTGGGAGGCAGAAAGCAGGAGAATCTATGAGTCGGATCTATGTAAGGGAGACCCAGAAGACCCTGTAGTGGAAAAAAAAAAAAAAAAAGCCAGGATCTTTTCACTGAGTATCTCCAGTTCTCTCATTTTTTCATTGTGAGAGAGGGGTTTGCCAAGTCATTAAGCCTGGCTGGGCTTCACTTGTTATCTTCCTGCCTCAGTCTTCCAGAGTGCTAGTATTCCAGCTCTGTGCTAGCTTGTCTGTCTTGTTTTGTATTATTTTACCTTCTCTTAATCTTCAGAAGCTTAGTTCTGGGTCATTTATTTGCACATTCATTCATTGTGGTTTTAGAGATTGAACCCAAGGGTTTTGCACAAGCTGCATCCCCAGCAAGTTTTTGATTTTTGAGTTTAGCTAACTTGGCTAAGTCGCCAAGTCTATTTTGAGTTTATAATCCTTACCTCAGCTTCTCAGAGTGTTGGGATTATAGGCCTGTGCCACCATAGCTTTACTTTTTTGAGATTGAATTCTGAGTTATGTAAAAGAAATGGATTTGTTAAACCTGATCCTTTCATCCAGTAATCTGGATGGTTTGCTTGTTTTTTTTAGTAGGAGCTTCAATGTCCTTACCTGGCATCAGTCCTATGAGGTCATGAGACCCCTTTGAAGATTCTGACAACATTGGACAGAATGCCAGTTGTGTTCAGTCCTATGAGGTCATGAGACCCCTTTGAAGATTCTGACAACATTGGACAGAATGCCAGTTGTGTTCTCTGCCATTTTTAACTTAGTTTCTGTGTCAGAATATCCTTATCTGGGATCTGAACTTTGTAAGTAAAGGTAGAGATGTGATTTTCTTTCTTTTCTTTTTCCCTTTTTATGATTGTAGAACTACAATGATCAAATATTTTGGTGTTCATGAGTAAAATTAAATTATACCTACTTACATGTTACTATTTTAAGGTATTTCTGGAATACCTAAGGTGAACATGGCATGTGTAATATTTTTTGACAATGAAACATATACATATCTTTATTTTAATTGAATATTTTAAAATACTATTAACAAATTTAAATATATATATATATACACACACACACGAATATATATGTGTAAATATATGTATATAAATTTTAGAATTTATCGGTTGGCCTGAGCATGGTGGTGCACGCTTGTAATATTAGCTGTAGGAGGCAGCAAGGTTACCAGTTCCAGACCAGCATGGACTATCTAGTAGACTCAGTCACCAACAGAGTAAACAGTTGGAGTGCTTATAGTTTTAATGAAATTTATTTAGATTGTTAAGTTAGGGAAAATCTTTTTAAAATTTTCTTTCAAATAGCATGTTTTTAATAATATGTAACTCATAATTTTGAGACTTTGACACTGTTCTCGTGTGCTTTGACCTTTGTTCATAATTGTTTAACACATTCATGACAAGTTCTTAATTTGTATATCTTGCTACTGGGCAGCTTGAGCCATTGGTGGTGGTACATGTATGACTGTCCCATCAGGTGACATGGGAGAGTCCCATTGGGTGGTATAAGCTGCCCAGTGGAACAGTTAATCATGCACACCAGTGGTTCATGCTAGTCAGAAGATGTTAAATTAGCTTTGTCTCTTAGAATTTGGTGCATAGATGTTTAAAGAACCTCCCTTTGCTGTGACAATATTTGGCAAGAAAAACAATTTGTTTTGTTAAAGAAGAACTTTAAAAACTAGAAGGATGTAAGGGCATTTGTGCCTGGCTTTTGTTTACTGATAAAATTATTGAGAAATGATTGGTATTTTTGAGCTGAAACTTACTTTCTGGTTGAAGGAGGAAATTTAAGTGTTAAAGAAGATTAGTTGGATTGACTAGTGTTTTGTAGGGATATGATCATTCTTTGCCTGATGGTTTTATTGTCTTCCTAATTTTTTTTCTATTGTTGAGCTAGAAATTGAATCCAGTAGCTCTTCACACTGAGCTACTCCCCCCTTTTTATTTTGAGATATTTTGAACATGTGATCCTAACTGCTGGATCACAAGGCAGGTGGCACTGTGTGCAGCTTTATTTAATTTAATTTAATTTGTTTATTTAGCTTTATTTTACTAACAATCCCATAAAGCCACAAAGAATATGTTACTTAAACATGAATTCATTGGGAAATCTGGATTATGTTTAAAATATACATAGAGGATTGGGTTTTATCTTCTTAGTTTCATGTGATACAGATAAAACATTAAGTCTGACAGATTGGTATACTTTAGGAGTTAACAAGCTGGATGCTCCCTTGCTGTAAGAGATACTTTTGAATGTCAAAGTCAGGTTACTACTAACTAGAAAAACTGAGGGCCGGGGAGATAGCGTAGTGGACTAAGTGCCTGCTTTGGCAGGAATCAGGGACCAGCGTCTGATTCCCTGTCCCACATGCCAAACTGGCCCTGCCCCAGGGTTGTGGTGAGCCAGGAAACGAATGTTCGTGTGGTGGTGCATGCCTGTAATCTCAGCACTGGGGAGGCCGAAAGCAGGAGGATCACTGTGAGTCTGAGCTGTGTGTGTAGTGAGACCCTATACCAAATACATAAATGAAAAAACAAACAAAAACAACAAAAAATGAAACATACAAAAACTATCTCTGCTGTCTTTCTACCATTTTTTTCTTCTGTTTATAGCCCTAAGCATTTCTTTGCTCACTGCTAGTGCTTTTACCAGTGAAGTGGTGTCATTCTTCTTTATGTTCTTACTTTATAAGATCTGTACTAAAGATACTCATTGAGAAGATTAGCAGTAGGTTTGATGGCTTTTGGCCTTTTTTTCTGGTGTTGGGGATCAAATTTAGGACCTTGCACTTGTAAAGGCAGATGTTTCAGCCTCTGAGCTATCTCCCTAGCTACCTTTGCTTCTTTGGGGAGGCGGGGTAGGTCTTACTATGTTGTCCAGGCTGGCCTCTGACTATGTTGCTGGCCCAGCCTTCCAAATAGTTGAGATTAAAGGTGTGTGCTCCTATCCCCGACTTTGACAACCAGTGTTGGATGCTAGTGGCTGGGGCTTTAGTGAAAGGTGCTTAGAGGAGAGGTGATAGCTGTCCTATCACTTTCCCTTTCTTCATTGTTGACAGAGAACAGGTAGTTCTGAGAGTGATGTATATATTTATTCATTTGTTTAATTTTGGTTTTGTGAGGCAATGTCTTGCTATGTAGGTCAGGCTGGCTTTGAGCTCACTGTGTACCCCAAGCAGGCCTCAAACTCAGTGTGATCCTCCTGCTTCAGCCTCCCAAGTGCTGAGAAGATTAATCTTACAAGTGCAAGGTCCTAAATTTGATCCCCAACACCAGAAAAAAAGGCCAAAAGCCATCAAACCTACTGCTAATCTTCTCAAGTGCTATAGGTGTGCACAGCTCTTTATTAGTTTGCCTTGGGTACTGTGGGCTGAACCTAGTGGCACCATGGCATATCCCTAACTCTTGTTCAAGACAGTCTTGTTAAATTGTTCAGCCTAGGCTTGAACTCATGATCTTCCTGCCACAGTTTTCCAAGCAGCTAGGATTAGAGACACAGGACATTATGTCTGTGTTGTATGTTATTTACAGTATCTCTGAAGGATGGATGCCAATCAGCAACATAGGGACCAGACACTACCCTTTCACTGTTGCCATTTGTCTTGGCGTGACTAGACCTTCAAAAGATAGGGGGCATACTAGTTACAAAAATAAGCAAAAGAGGACAATCCCACCTGTGATATGTATACGCCGTTTGTTATAGCAGTAGAGCAGTAGGTTGTGTTTGTGGTCTTTTTTTTTTTTTTTTCTTGGTGGAACCAGAGATTGAACTCAGGCCCTTGCGCTTGCTAGGGAAGCGCTTATTCCACTGAGCCATCTCCCTGGCCCCTCCTTCTTAAAGTAATGCTTTAGAGATTTGGATTTTCCAAAATAGAAATGACTGCTCTGACACCATTGTTTAAAAATATTTAAAATACTTTTTTTCTCTTTGACTAGATGTGATGCAGACCCTTCAGCTTTAGCCAACTATGTTGTAGCTCTGGTCAAGAAGGACAAACCTGAGAAAGAATTGAAAGCCTTTTGTGCTGATCAGCTTGATGTCTTTTTACAAAAAGGTAATTATTGTGGGTCTTCTGTGGAGTATGTACATAAGTATGTGTGTATTTGTTTATTTATTTAGACAGGGTCTCACTATGTATTCTAGGGTAGTGTGAACTCTTTAACAGTCCAGGCTGGCTTCACACTGACAGTGGTGCCTCTTGGTCTAGTCTCATATACACCACCTGCCCAACATCTACCAAGTCCTTAGAGATTTTGAATTTAAAACTTCCTGAAGGAATAAGCTTTATGGTAAAGAAAGTAGTCAGATTTCCATAAATACACATTCATAGAGTGCTATGCTGGCCTGGCCCCTGGGGTGCCCAGAGATGGCAATTGAGACTGGGCGTGGTGGCAGGCACCTGTAATCCCAGCACTTGGGAGGCTAAAAACAGGAGAATCACTATAAGATCTATGTAGTGAGACCCTGTAGACCCTGTACTAAATACAAAACAAAAAAAAAGTAAATATTCATACTTAACTAAAAAAAGTAAATATTCATACTTAACTATTTCTCTTGTGTTTTGTAGGAGTAAACTTTTTTGTCCAACCTCCCCACCCCCCCATTAGGGTCTCAATAGGTAGTCCGAACTATACTTGAACTCACGATTCTCCTGCTTTAGTTTTCCCATGCTAGGTCCTGTTAAGCCTAATCAACCTTTTTTCCTTTATTGCACAAATGGCAGCTTTCACACCTTTTAGGTCCCTTACAGCTTTTGGCAGCACCTAATTGATGATTGAAGAGTAACAATTTAAGGATATTGAAGCTGCTGATTCTTAAGACAATGATCCCCATCAGTCTTTGCCCCTGTGATCTGGGGGGCAAATTATTTATTTACAAGAGGAGATGGGCACAATCTTTTCTCTTTTTTTGGTGGCTGGCTCAGTCCTGCCTTGGGGGGCAGTACTGGTGTGGCATGTGGTGCCAGGGATTGAACCACCTGTCCGTAAGCTTGCCTAAGACTGTTGAGCCATCTAACTTCCTATTTCTTTCCAAAGTCCTTAGCACAGTCTCCAGAGCTTCCATGAGATTTCCCTTGTAGCCTGTAACATACGCTGCCTCTTCCCTGCCTTTTTTCCATCTTGTCACATTGACTACTTTATTGATTTTGATTAGAGAAAATGTGTCCCCAACTCAGATACTTTGAACTTGATTTTACCCTTGCTTGAAACATAGATTCCCCCTTTATTATTTGTGGTCTCTTTTGAAACATCATAAGTGGATGTTTTCCCTTGAACGTCCTCATACAATAAAGAACACTCTGTGCTTCTAGTCCTCGTACAGTGAAGAACACTTTGTGCTTCTACTTGCTTAGTCCTTTCTCCAGTGCTGCTTTGAAAGTGGAGACTTGGAATGTAGAGTTCCATAGGTACTATAGATACTCAAGTATTATGGAATTGATGAATTGGCATGTAAGTAATACCAGTTGATCAACTGTTGGTCATGAGAAAGTATTTTTTAACTCAATTACTTTTATGAAAATTTATTTTATTTATTTTTTTTTTTTGTGGGACCAGGGATTGAACTCAGGTCCTTGTGCTTGCCAGGGAAGTGCTTATTCCACTGAGCTATCTCCCCGGCCCCTTAATTTTATTGAGAAAGAAATAGCAATGAGACAGTTTTTAAAACAGGTTAATAGGACAGTTACAATAATTAACACATTGTCAAATACTTTTTTTATGAGCAGAATATATTTATAGAGGGAAAGAAAGCTCCTAAGAGAAGGAGCCCCAGTTGGGTGGTCCCCCAAAAGTTGAGAAGGATTTTTTGTTTTGGCTGGCTCAGGCTGCCTAAGGGTGGATCTAGTCTGGCAGGTGGAGGTGGGGATTGAACCGTGGTATCTTGCGCCTGACTGTGTTTGCGTGAGCAAGCGCTTAAACAGCTGAGCTAACTGGCAGGCCCCCTGTCTTTTTAAAATTTAAGATTCTTCTTTTGAAATGTGTTTGGTACAGGGTCTTATTATATAGATCAGCTTCTGTTGATCCTTACGTTTTCAGTCTCCCAAGCTCTGGGATTATAGGCATGGGCTATCATGCCCAGTCTCAGCGTGCCCTAGGGACGGGGCCGGCACAGCAAGCCGGAGATCAAGCCCTGGCCACTGGGCTGTGCCTAAACAGCACTTTAGTCTGCACTTTAGTTTAGCTGGTTCTCAAATATTTTCTGAGGAAGAAAAGATAGTAAATATGGTTTCTTACTGTTATAGCATAGGATTACATATATTTTTCATATACTTTTTCTGTAGGAAGACAAAAATACAACTCATGCACAGTTCCTCCCTTTTCTAAATGAGCATTTTCTTTCCTAAAAGTATTAACTTACACTAAAGACAAGTCATGTGGAATAGCCATGGGTACGTAATACAGATATTTGGAGTCAGAGGTATGTGTATGTTTATATACCTAGGAACTTTTCATAAGAAAACTTTCAAAGGTTTTTAGCAAAAATTTTTATTATAAAAGCAATACAGGGGCTGGGAATATAGCTCCATGTACAGTGAATACAGAGTCCTGAGTTCAGTTTCTGGTGCAAAAAAAAAAAAAAAGCAATACACACGAGGCAGAACTTTAAGGATAAAAAAGTTAAGCATCTATTACTTTAGCACCAGAGATAAAAATCACTTATGAGTTTATGTGGTTTTTAAAATTATTTATTTCTTCATTTATTTGGTACAGAGGCTCACTATGCAGGTCATACTCATAGTGATCCTCCTGTCTCAGCCTCCCTAGTGCTAGGATTACAGACATGCACCACCATGCATGGTTTTGGTGGCTGGCATGGTGTGCTTGGGGTTCCAGGGCTGGCATGGCATGCAGTACTGGGGGTCAAGCCCTGGGTCTTTGCGCTTACCAGGCAGGTGCTTAGACCACTGAGCCATCTACTCAACCATAGTATAGTTTGCTAGATTAGCAGTGTGTGGTGAAACCATGGAGATGGCTTTGATTTATATGTGTGTATTTTCCATTTCACAAATATTAGCTAATGAGCTACTTCAAATGGGACTTAATAAGGCCAAGATATTGATTCTTAAATTGGTACTTGTGGCTGAGTGGCTACTATATTGGTCTATTGGACAGTGTAACTCTTAGACTTATGTGTGTTTATGTTGTATGCTAATATAGTATTAAATGAATGTTCTTATATAATATTTGTTTTGCTTTGTTTTTATAATGCTGAGCATGGAATCTAGGGCCTTTCACATGCCATGCAACTGCTGTACCACTGAGCTACATCCTCAGCTCTTATGTACTTTTAAAAATTCCAACATCATATTTTGAAAATTGTTAATGTTAAATGTTTACTTGGCTCTTTAAAAATTGGTTATAGGGCCAGTGAGATAGCTTAGTGGACTAAGCGCCTGCTTAGGCAAGTGCAGGGACCTGAGTTCGATCCTGCACTGGCCACTGAGTTCAGGTGTGGTGGCACATGCCTGAAATCCCAGTGCTGGGGAGGGAGGTTGAAGACAAGGGGTTACTAGTCAGAACTGTGTAGTGAGACCCTGTACCAAATACATTAAAAAAAAATTGGTTATATGTCTTTCACTAATGTGAAAAAATGCAAAGGAAAATGAATAAAATACTTTGGTTAGCATGGATTTTTGAAAGGCCTTATTTATTGTCTTAAGAGTATATACAGGTTGAGCTTAGCACCACACGCCTGTAACCGCAGAACTCTGGGTGGCTGAGGAATACGGAAAGAAAGACAGACTGACTAGGGATGTAGCTCAGCGTAAAGGTGCTGGTTCAATTCCCTGTACTGGGGAAGAATAAAAGTACATAGAAGCCAGGTGTAATGGTGGATGTCTCTAATCCTACCTACTCTGGAGGCTAAGCTAGGAAGATTATAGTTTGAAGCCAGTTTGAACAAATGAATGAGATCTCGTCTTCAAAAGCAAAGAAGGGGAGAGTGGTGGATATATGTACAGTAGTTCAGCAGCAGAGCACTTGCCTGGCAGGAGCCCCTGGATTTAGTCCCCAGTACTAGGGGTAAAAAAGTAGCAGTTAACCAGAACTAACTGTTTTCTAACTGGAAAATTGCTTACTAAACAGATTAGTAGCATAAAAATATATGCAGATTCTTTTCTGAATAATTGATATTATAGAAATAGCTATTGATGTAAAATGTAAAAATTATAGTGTGAGCAAAGCCTGTGTTCTATTTTTAATTTGCTCTTTAGCTGTTATTTATGGTAGGATTAAAGTTATTTAAATTTGATTTTTTTTCTTTTTTTGAGTCTTTTTTTTTTTTTTTGGTGGAACCAGGGATTGAACTCGGGGCCTTGTACTTGCCAGGCAAGCGCTTATTCTGCTGAGCCATCTCCCCGGCCCCTGGCAGTTCTTTAATGGTCAAAGATGTTGAAGATTTTGAAATGTGCTTATCCACCATTTGTCTTGTCTTTGTCTTTCTTTTTTTCTCTGTCAGTCTTTTTTTGAGACAGGGTCCCACTATGCAGTTTGGGCTGGTCTTGTGCTCACTTTTGTAGCCCCCAGGCTGGTCTCAAACTCACAGAGATCCTCCTGTCTCAGTCTCCTGGGATCTATGGTTTGGTAATTAGTCCCCTGTTTGAGGAATGGCTTCCAAAATTTTTTTCTGTTCTCTATCTAGGTTATCTCGGAGCTCTTGGCTCTTTGCGGTACAGAAGTTTTTAGCTTTGATATTAAATACATTTGTTCATCTTGATGTTATTTCTTGCATAGTTATGGTTCTTTCAGAAAGTCTTTGTCTATACTTTTGTCTTGAAGAGGTTTTTTTTTTTTATGGTGGTGTTCTTGTTTGAGACAAAGTTTCACTAAGTAGTTGAGGCTATTCTTGAACAAGTAGCCCAGGCTGGCTTCCAACTTGAGGGGATCCACCTGTCTCAGCCTCCCAAGTGCTGAGATTACAGGTGTTCACAACCTCAGGTTTTTTTCTAATTTTTCATCTAGCATATTAGGTGTTTTCATTTCAATATCTATAGAGTTTTCATCTATTTTGATTCTATTTTAGTGTATAGTGAGAGGTATGGGTCTAGATTCAGTCTTTTTTTTTTTTTTTTTAGTGCATTTGGTACAGGGTCTTAGACTGGTAGTGATCCTCATGTTTTCAGCCTGCTCTGCACTGGGATTACAGATGTGTGCCACCAGGTCCTGGTGGCCGGCTCAGCGAGCCTGGGGGTGGGGCAGGCATGGTATGTGATGCTGCAGATTGAACCCTAGTCCCAGTGCTTGCTAGGCATGTGCTTAGTGCCCTGAGCTGTCTCACGGGCCCTTAGATTCAGTCTTGTGCATATAGATAGTTTTCGCTTAGCATCATTCATTGAAGAGACTGTCTTTTCTTCAGCTTATGTTTTTGGCCTCTTTGTCACAGGTCAGATGTGGGAATGTGCTAAGGGTGGTTTTCTGCATCCTATATTCTCTCTTGCTGACTTTATATATCTGTTGATATGCCAGTGTTTCATACCATCCTTATAACAATGCTGATTTTCCAACTGATTTAAAAATCTTTAAGGGGCTGGGGAGATGGCTCAGTAGAATAAGCATTTCTCTGGCAAGCACCAGGGCCTGAGTTCAATCCCCGATTCTGCAAAAAAAAAAAAAAAAAAAAAAATTAAGTTTTTGAATAGGCATACATTTAATCCAGCAATCTAAAGTTATACCAAGATAATATTCCTGTCTATTTTGCTTGTGCCCCTTTTTCTCTTGCATCACATAGTTTTTCAGTGTTTATGTCCTCTTAGTTGAACAATGCAGAAATTGTCTTGTATCTTCAAGATTTAATATTATTAGTACTGGTTATTTCTGTAAATGTTTTGTGGGCTGGGGGTAAGGCTCAGGTGGAGTACTTATCTAGCATGTACGAGGCCTTGGATTTGATCCTTCAGCACTGGCGAAAAAAATTTGTGTTTTCTTGTGTAATTGTTTCATTATTTTACCTTTACTTAGGTGAGTTTGGGTTGTTTCTAATATTTCATTATAGTATACTCTGCGAAATAATCATATGTGTCATTTGCTTGTGTGCAGTTATATCAGGACTTCAGTAGACAAAAGGGGTTTAATTCTGTCGTCAGTGTATGATGAGATCACTTGTTTTTCTGAAGATTTTTTTCTAAAGCTTTGTTAGCCATGACTAAGCATGATTTTACTATTTATGCAAAATTTATTATTCTCTTTAGAAACTTCAGGTTTTGTGGATAAACTATTTGAAAGTCTCTATACTAAGAATTACCTTCCACCCTTGGAACCAGTTAAGCCTGAGCCAAAACCACTAGTCCAAGAAAAAGAAGACATTAAAGAAGAGGTAAGATCAAATTTTTATTTTGCTTTTGAGAACTTACTCAAGTTCCTGTTGCCAGTATTTCTAGTTGGAAAATGAGCTTTGTAGAAGTAATTATCTATTGATTGATGTTCCTGGGCTTTGAATGTGGTACAGATTCTACGTCAGGGTTTTCAGTTCCTTGGACCCAAAGAATTGGAAAAATTTTACATAACTTGTTTAGGCATCATAGAAAGACATTGAATTGCTCTGATAATGAAAAATTCAAGCAACATTTATTTAATGACATCTAGAAAAAAGAAAAGTATCAGAGGCTTAACTGAAAGTAATAAAGTGAAAGAGAGATCAGCAGGTAATATTTTCCTATGTATATTGAAGCCAGTATTATTTTTCTTTTTGGTGGAACCTGGGATTGAACTCAGGCCCTTGTGCTTGCCAGTAAAGTGCTTATTTTATTGATCCATCTGCCTGGCTCCCTGAAGCCAGTATTGTTTATATATATATATATATATATATATAGTTGGATATGGTGTTGCACGCCTGTGATCTCAGCACTCAGGGAGGCAGAGGCAGAGGCAGAGAATTGCTGCAATTTTGAGGCCAGTCGAGGCTATACGGTATGTTCAGAGGTAGTCTGAACTACATAGCTAGAACCTGTTAAAAAAAAAAGTAACTTTAGACATCATTATTAAAATTGGAGGGGCCGGGGAGATGGCTCAGTGGAATAAGTGTTTCCCTGGCAAGTGCAAGAGCTGAGTTCAATCCCTGGTTCCACCCAAAAAAAGAAGGAATAAAAATGATTTAATCATGTAGAAGTTAAAAAATATAATCACAGATGACAACCTAAGTATTTAACCAAGATGGAGAATTTGCAGGGTTCATTGATAGTTTCTTTAAATGACTTGATTTTTGTATTAGGCTACCTAAGTTAAAAATAGCAAGCAGTATTTGTATTAGAAACTTGAGGATCATAATACTTATTGAGGATTAAAAGATTTTTATATACAAGCACATAGTTCCTAGGCCAGTGCCTGGCAAATACACGATAACTGTTACATAGAAATATTTTGCAAAATTGGCTTTGATTAATGTTATTAAAACTAAATGAGTTATTTTAAAAGTCCTAATTTGGGGGTTGGGAAAATAGCTCAGTGGAAAAGTGCTTGCTTGGCAAGCATAAGGTCCTGAGTTTGATCCCTGGTAGCACCAAAACAAAACAAAAAACATCTTTAAAAAATCTAGGGGCCTGGGAGATGGCTCAGTAGAAAAAGTGCTTGCCTGGCAAGTGCAAGGGCCTGAGTTCAGTCCCCCAAAATCTTCTAATTTGGAAATAATGTTAAACTTAAATAAAAATTGCTACACTATTATACTCATAACATCTGTCCAAGTGTGTTTCTTGAAGATTGCCCCAATCTCTTTCCGTTTCACACAAAACTTTTTCTTTAAGTCATTATAGTAAAATATACATTGTAGTAGCCCTTTACCTCTAAAACTTTGTTCATTCTTTTTTTTTTTTTTTTTTTTTTTTGCGGAACCAGAGATTGAACTCAGGCCCTTACATTTGCAGGGAAGCACTATTCTACTGAGTCATCCCCGGCCCCTACCTTTGTTCATATTCTCTTAGGTAACTGTAATACCATTAATTTCAGTAAATTAATTTATGAGAGGGGATCTTGCTATGTCATGAGGGCTAACCTTGAACTCACTATATAACCTAGAGTGGCCTCAAACTCAGGGCAGTCCTCTTGCCTCAGCTTCCCAAGTGCTGGGATTACAGGTATGTGCCATCATACCCACAAATTTCAGGAAGTTTAACAACTAGATTGAAAAATACTCATACATATTGTTTTAGTTCCAGGTTCATTAATTCACTCAACAGTGTTTCCTTTTTTTATGTTTCTTTTATGTCTAGTCCAGGATTTATTCTTAAGATCACTATAGTTTAGTTATCTTAGTTGTCATTTCTGATTCACATTTTTTCCCCTTGAAAATACATAGGGATTTGTAGTATGTACAATGGAGTACAACCCTCCTGTAAAGAAGGATAAACCAAAGTTATTTGTAGGAAAATGGATGTACCTTGAGACTATAAGGTTAAGTGAAGCGAATGAGACACAAGGGCTACCAGTTTCTCTTTTAAAAATATAAAGAGCAAAATGAAACATATATGATAGGAAATAGAGATACAAATCTTTTGCACAAAGGAAGGAGAGTTCCTGTGTACTTCAGGCTGGCTTTGAGTGCTTGGATTATAGACATGGACCACCATACCCAACTTTAATTCATGTTTCAATTCTGTGCTGAGCCGGGCGTGGTGGCGCAGGCCTGTAATCCCAGCACTTGGGAGGCTAAGGCAGGAGGATTGTTGTGAGTTCAAGACCAGCCTGAGCTACAAAGTGAGCTTAAGGCCAGCCTGAACTGCATAGTGAGACCTTGTCTCAAAAAGACAAAAAAAAAAAAAAAAAATTCTGTGCTGGCTGAACTGATCTAACAGTAAAAGAAAACAAAATTTGCTAATATTATATTTAGGATTAACTGAAACCACTGTCACTTTTTGTTGTATCAGGCTCTGCTCTTTTTTAATCCTAGCACTGGGGGAGGCTGAGACAGGAGGATTGGAAATTTAAGCGTATCCAGGTGTGGTATTGCATACCTGTGATCCCAGCACCCTTATATAGTCCTTGTACTTGGAAGGCTGTGCCTGGGCTCTTCAAGTTTGTGACCAGTCTGAGCTACTGAGTGAGTTCAAAGGTTCAAACCCAGCCTGAACCACATGTAGAGATGCTGTCTTAAAAAAAAAAGGGTGGGGGGCTGGGGAGATGGATGGCTCAGTAGAATAAGTGCTTCCCTGGCAAGCACAAGGGCTTAAGTTCAATTGGCGGTTCCACAAAAAGAAAACAAAAAAAAAGGGAAAAAAAAGATTGAATCTTGTCTGGGCAATTCATCAATTTTCAGACTATGTCCTGAAAAAAGAGGGGCCTGGGATCTATCCCAGTGCAGAGGTCACTGGGTCTGTGTGTGGTACCATTGGAATGGTGAAGGTGGTGTGAGGCTTCCTATGTGTCTCTTCAAGTAACAGAAATAGGAAAAAACTCTGAAATACTTCATAGAAATTTTTCTTCAACATTTTATATAATATTTAATTTATGATTCATGGCATCGATTAAGTTACAAGTTGTTTTTTCTTTCATTTTTGCCTTTTTATTAGTATATGTTTGTAGTCCATGATTACATTCCTCGTAGGGAGTTGGTGCATTGACAGAATATATCTCAGTTTTTTCTCATCCCCATCCACTTCTGACTCCATCTCTTGGTCCCCTTTGTTTTTTTTTTTTTGCGGTACCAGGGATTGAACTCAGGACTTTGCACTTGCCAGAAGGCGTTTTTGCCTCTGAGCTACATCCCTGGCCCC
>PVKA01040885.1:0-18443 GCA_004027165.1 Ctenomys sociabilis | reverse complement strand
CAGCCTGAGCTACAAAGTGAGCTTAAGGCCAGCCTGAACTGCATAGTGAGTCTCAAAAAGACAAAAAATAAAATAAAATAAAATAAAATAAAAAATAAAGTGTTTGGCATGGGCCAGGAGGATAGCTCAGTAGAATAAGCGCTGCCTGGCAAGCACAAGGGCCTGAGTTCAATCCCCGGTTCTGCAAATAAGTAAGTAAATAAGTAGTCAGCTGACAGACTCTTAATTAGATAGAAGCTGGGCACAGTGGTACACACCTATAATCCATCAAGGGAACCGAGGGAGAATTTATTGAGGGAAAGAAAGCTGCTGCTGCTTCTGCCGCTGCCGCTTCTGCCGCTGCCACCGCCACCGCCACCGCCACCGCCACCGCCACCGCCATCGCCTTCTCCTTCCTTCTTTCTTCTTCCTTTTTTTTGTAGAGCCAAGGATTGACCTTGGGCCCTTGCACTTGCCAGGCAACCACTTATTCAACTGAGCTATCTCCCCAGCCCCAAGAAAGCTTCTAAGGGACAGAAGGGGGCCATAAAGTGGGTTGCTCACAAATCTCCCTTCTCAAAGGTCTGTCTGTCTGTCTGTCCATCTGTCCGTGTCTCTCTCTCTCTCTCTCTCTCTCTCTCTCTCTCTCTCTCTCTCTCTTTCTTTCTTTCTTTGTGGATCTGGGGATTGAACTCAGCCCCTTACACTTGCCAGTCAAAGGTGTTTCTTGAGCAAAGCCATGAAAGGAGGTGGGTTTAAGGTGGGACAGAACTGTAATCAATAAGATTACAAGTACAGTCACTTAAGTAATATTATCTAATGGGAAATCACAAGGTGCGTACAAAGTAGAACAATACTATGATGAACCAATAAGGTTACAACAAAATAGTCACTTGGTAGTAATGATTAAATGGGAATCAAATAGAGAAAAAGCAAAGTCACATAGGAAGGGATAAACAAGGACTTTCCTAGAAAGAATGCATTAAGGAGGTCTGGTTTTCCACCCCAATGTGATTGATGCCAACTTAGAATATCAGTCACTGCTGTTCAGTGGGTAATTCCCCTTTGCCGGAAGCATGCCCTTCAGTGAATTCACCTCCAGCCATAGTTGTCTTTTGCATTGACTTCTCAGCCCTGTCTAACTGCCTATAACATTTCTACTTATGATAACTTAGCTATCTATAATATCCCCCCTTTTAAAGAAGTACCTCTAACTGCCAGGAGTAAGGGCAGAATACCAGTTTGGCTTCTTCCAGCTGAAGAGAGTCATAGCTGTGATGGGCAGTCTGATATACTCCACAGGGGGTTTATCTAAAAACCCTCAATAGGCTCCAAGTGGTAAGATGTACTGGTATAAGTCTAGAGGAGACAAAGCCAAAGATACAAAATTATATGCATGGGACATACAATAAAATCAGGCTCAGTGGCATAAGCACCTGCCTGGCAAGTGCAAGGTCCTGAGTTCAATCCCTGATACCACAATAAAAAATAAAATAAAAAGAATAATTATGAATGTAGCAACAAAGGTTTATACCAGGAGGAACCAGTAATAGCTTTCCATAAAAGGGATAGGAGAATGTCCAGGGAATTTCAGAATCTGACACGTTATTTACCTGTTATCTAATATCTTGAACAGCTATTGTGATATTAGCAGAAGGATCAGAATGTACATACAACATTCAGCTTTTATAATCACATAAGTGCTCATTTTAGCTGCTGTTAGAATGCCTAATTCCATTTGATTTTGGAGGACAGCTTGCCACATTAATTTTGCTTCTTCATTCAGGAAAAAGACCAGCTGTGGTTTGAGGGAGAATCTTTAAGTTCAAGGCTCGCCTGGGTTATATGACAAGTTTGAGGTTAGCCTGGGCAGCATAGCAAAACTGTTTTGAAAAAACTAGTCAGATGTTTGTTTGTTTTAATTAGAACATATTGGTACATTTAGCATACATACAATCACATTTATCATAGAGAATTTGGTGGCAGTATTTTTGTTTTGTTTTATTTTTTGGTACCAGGGATCAAACTCAGGATCTTGCACTTGCCAGGCAAGTGCTTATGCCACTGAGCTATGTCCCTGGCCCTATCATATAAAATTTATACCTGTACATGATATAACTTTTTTTTTTTTTAAATCCCATTTCCCTATCCTCCTTTCAACCTCTCCTTCCCTCCTCATTTACAAAGATTTGTTTCTAGGGCCACGGAGATGGCTCAGTGGAATAAGTGCTTCCCTGGTAATTGCAAGGCCCTGAGTTCAATCCCTAGTTCCAAAAAAAAAACAGATTTGTTTCCACTTTTAGGATTCAGGAAATGGTTGGAATGATACATATATAATTTGTGAAACTAGATCTTCAAAATTTTATGATATTGGAACTGCAAGTAGTTAATTTTCTTACAGTCCTGTAAGTTTGGTAAATATTACAGTTCCCATCCTGGCCTTAGAAAACAAAACTTAGTTGTTAAAAACTGTAATTTGTTTCACAAATATAATTACAACAAAAATAAAAAGTGAGTTCACCTAAACCTCTTCACTCATCTTTCTATATCTTCCAGCCCTGCCCACATGTATAACATGTGTGACATAACACAGATTAGTATCTACTTGTTTGTGTTACTCTGCTTTAACAAACATTAATAACTTACGTAATTTAATAACAGTAATAACTTAACCATAAGTAATTGTTTGTACATTTTGCCAAAGTTCTCTTTTCCTTAGTGTTCCAGGGTTGGTTTTTTACTGTCCAATATTGTGACTTTTTACCTGGGTGCATAGGCACACTCAACCTTACGTGTTCTTCCTTTTTATTCCACAAACCCCAAATGTCAGTATTCTGTGTAATCTTTTTTAAAGCAAGGAAGGTGGAAATGAATGAAAGTTTTATATGTATAAAAGACAACAGGTGTGCCAGTCTTATTTTCTCCACAAGAGGTTCTAATACAAGGTAATGCTATATTTGGTTTATTTTCTCTTTCAAATGCTTAACTTAGGCTTTTAGACTTTTAGAGTGCTTACTTTTAATATGAACAAGCCAGAACCTCAGGTTTGTATCTTTATACTTTATTTTAATTATTGTTGTTTTAATTTTGCTAGTAACTATAGCATCTCATGTGTTTACCAGTCATTATTTACGTTGTAGGCGACATCTAGACTAAGAGAAAGAGGCTGTGATGGCTGCCTGGCAGGAATTGAAGTGCAGCAGCTCTTCTGTTCTCAGAGTGCAGCAATTCCTGAGCACCAGCTGAAAGAACTGAATGTAAAAATTGACAGCGCTCTGCAAGTAAGTTTTTTAATCTTTGATATTCAAGTAATATGAATGAAGGAAGGAATTAAAGTTGGGATGTTGAATCAGTTAGTCCAATAACTAGAAATTTTAAATTCCTGTTTTCATTGGATTTTATCATATTCAGATCTGCTGTATAATCTTCATTCCTGGAAATAATTTATTTGCAGGCATATAAGATCGCTCTGGAAAGTTTAGGCCACTGTGAGTATGCAATGAAGGCTGGCTTCCATCTGAATCCAAAAGCAATTGAAGCAAGTTTGCAGGTATATTTTTGTATCTGGTAGCATCATGTAGCATGAGCCAAATGTTTTGACAGTTGAGCCAAATGTTTTGTCACCTGTCTCATCTGTGTGTCATCCAATTGTTTTCCAGGGCTGCTGCAGCGAGGCGGAAGCCCAGCAGACAGGGCGGAGGCAGACACCCCCGCAGCCCATGCAGTGTGAGCTTCCCACCGTCCCTGTGCAGATAGGATCGCACTTCCTGAAGGGTGTCTCCTTTAACGAGTCTGCCGCCGACAATCTGAAACTTAAGACGGTAGCTTTCCATGGAGTTTTAGCAACCAACCATAAACTTGAAAATAGCGTTCTTAAGGGGACCTTAAGAATTGGTGAAGAATATAGGTTTTAAAAAAATAGAAGGGTCAGGGAGATGGCTTAGTAGAATAAGCGCTTGCCTGGCAAGCACAAGGGCTAAAAATAGAGATGAGTGCAGTGGTGTATTCTTATATTACCAGCTACTTGGGAGGCTGAGACAGGAAGATTGCAAGTTCAAGTCTAGCTGGGAAATTTAAGAAGACTCTATCTCAAAACAAAGGGCATGGTTAGGGGAATGCTCAGTGGTAGAGCACCTTTGAGTTTAATCCCCAGTACCCCACTACCAGGACACACACACAAGAGGTAAAGGAAAACGACACTGGCCTTCCTCAGTAATGTCTAAAAGCAGACCTGTTGGTAACTTTTTCCCTTTTTTGTTGTTATTGTTTGGTTTTTGTTTTTTTTTTTTTTTGAGACAGGGTCTCACTATGCAGTTCAGGCTGGCCTTAAGCTCACTTTGTAGCTCAGGATGGTCTTGAACTCACAACAATCCTCCTGCCTCAGCCTCCCGAGTGCTGGGATTATAGACATGCGCCACCATGCCCGGCTTTTTTTTTTGTTGTTATTGTTTGGTTTTTTTTTTTTTTTTACTTTTTCCCTTTTTGTGCTGCTGAAGTTTGAAGCCAAAGCTTCACACATGCTAGACAAGTGTTTGGCCAGCAAGCTGTGCATCCAGCCCTGTCTTTTAAATGAAATACATCTCAAACAAGTTTTATTCAGATGTTTAACCTAAAAGGTTTGAAAGTACTCTATATTTCTGGAACCTACATACCTGATCACTTGATCATCCAAAATAAAGTTGAGTTTTATTGATTAGTATTTAGTTTTAATAGGCAATTTTGATTTCTTGTGTGTAGAGTCAAAATTTCCAAAATCCTTAGCCAGTTTTCTACCTTTTCTGATGATATAGATAAAAGTCACAGTCACATGTTTAGCCAACTGGTGACACAGGTGTATTAGTTCCAGCTACTCAGGAGACTGAGGCAGAGGGATCACAAATTCAAGGCTCACTCCAGCCACTTAACGAAACACTGTCTGAAAAAAAAAAGAAAGAAACCTCCTAAGGCTGAGATGTAGTAGAGTATTCACCTAGCCCGCGTGAGGCCCTGGTCTCAACCTCTATCCTGCAAAAAGAAATAAAAACTCTTTAAAAAAGGCTGGAGATCTTTGTGTACTTCAGGGCTAGAGCAGTTGCCAAGCATGTGTAAGGCCCTGACTCCAGTCTCTAGTACAGAAAGAAAAAAAAAAGGCTTAAAAGAAAAAGAATCAGCACTGGGAGAGGGTGAGGCAAGAGGATTACAAGTTGAAACCCAGCCTGAGTAGTTTAGCAATTTAGTGAGACCCTCAAAAAATAAAAAGGGCTCAGTGCAAATGCCCTTGAGTCAATCCCTAATACCACAAAAGAAAAAAGAAAAAACATATATGCATTATTTGTGTATATGTATGTTTCTATATCTACAAGTTATACTATGAGATTAGGAAAAATCTCTTGATAATTTCTTAAGAATTTCAAATGACAGGATTTGGGTGTACTTAATGTGCTTTTCTCCTGAGGATGCTTCTGTTAATGTGTTCCTGCACATTTTAGAATCTGGCATGGCTTTGTCTTGAGGATGCACTCTCTTCTTGTCCATTTGTAGCATACAATGTTACAACTCATCAAGGAAGCAGGCTGCTATAATGGGATCACATCCAGAGATGATTTTCCTGTGACAGAAGTACTGAACCAAGTATGCCCATCCACATGGCGGGGAGCTTGCAAGACTGCTGTGCAGCTGCTGTTTGGCCAGGCTGGACTGGTGAGTGAGCATACCTGTGTGTACAGGTGCGTGCATGCATATGTGATAGATGAGTGAATAGAGACATTTCTAGCACGTGAGAATGTGGTTCAGGCACATGTGTGAAAGTGTTAAATGACTCTCAGAATTTGTTGTTGCTAAAGTTTGTTAAAGAAGAGCAGCATTAAAAAGTCCTTTTTTAGCTGGGTGTGGTGAAACATACCTATCATCCCTGCAGTTCGGGAGACTGAGATAGGAGGAACACAAGTTTGAGCTACCTGGAACAACTTAGCAAGACCTGTCTCAAATTACAAAAATTTTTAGGGGCCAAGGAAGATAGTTCAGTAGAATAAGCACTTGCTTGGCAAGCACAAGGTCCTGAGTTCAATCCCTGCCAGCAAAAGAAAAAAAAAAAATTAAATGACTGGATATAGCTCAGTGTGAAGGCTCTGAGTTCAATCCCTAGTTCCACAAAAGAAAGAAAGGGTTAGGAAAAGGAGGAAGAAGAGGCAAAAAGAAAGAAAAAGGAAGGAAGGAGATTTTCTTTTATAGGTTGATGCTATGTATTTGCAGGAAACTTAGTTGCAAGGTACAGTAGGGATTCCGCTTTACGGAAAATATTACAGTAGTGCCCATTTGACAGGGCTACCTGATCTGACCTGGCTACTCTGCAGCTACTGCAGATGTCTTTCTGCTGTTCAAATCTGCTAAGTTTGCCACTGTCTCAGGCCTTTGCCCTTGAGCCTTCTTTTCCCTAGAGATTCATTGTGATCTTCATATAGGCTGCTCCTCACATTTCCTAGTGTCAGCTCCAGGATCCTCTCCTCCAAGAGACCTCCTCTGAGCACACTGGTATAGGTTGTACCCCATCCAGTCACTTCATGTCCTTGCTCTCTGCTTATCTCTTTTTGGGAACAAAATGGTATCAATTCAAAAATAGTGGTTTAGTCTTCTCATATTTAAGAGAAGAAAAATTTTTGCCAGTCTTGTGTGATATTAGGAGAGGAACATCTGAAATAATCATTTAGCTTTTGGCATCATTGACCCATAAAATCTTTTTGGGGGAGTGAGGAGAAACCAGGGATCAAACTCAAAACTCTGCACTTGCCCTGCAAGTATTATGCCACTGAGCTATCTCCCCAGCCCCTGGCCCATAAAATCTTACACACTGAATGAGGCCCACCCATAATCCCACTTAAGGCAAAGAGGATTACAAATTGAAGCCCAGCCTTCACAATTTAGTAAGGCCATGTCTCAAAATTTAAAATGAAAAAGGGTTCAAGATACAGAGATCCCGTACTCATGTCCTAGTACCACAAAGAAATAAAAAGCTAGGCATGGTAGCTCACAGCTGTAATCCCAGCACTTGAGAAACCAAGGCAAAAGGATTGCCAGTGAGTTCAGGGCTAGCACTATATAGTGAGATCCTGTCTCAAAACAAAGTGAAGCAAAACAAAAACCCTAATGCACTTGATTCTGCTTTCTAACAAATGACTATATTTTTTTTTTTAAAGTACAGCATTTCAGTCAGAAGTTAAAAGCTAAATATTTTTAAAATTAAAAAATTGTTTCTATTCTAATTTCTCCTTCACTCATGAAAAGAACTATTGGGGTCGGGCATTGTGGCGTGTACCCATCATCCCAGCACTTGGGCTGGGGCAGGAAGATCACTTTAAGGTCAAGGCCAGCCTCAACTATATAGTGAGATCCTGTCCAAAACACACACACACACACACACACAGAGATAATTGGGAGGACACATATCTTTGTCTTTTGTTGTAAACAGGTGAGGGGACAGGTGGCCCAGCTCAGGGCAGTGCTACCTTGTTAGAGATCCAGATTAAAAACTTATCCCTGGAGATGAGCTTCAACAAAAATAGTAAACTGGAGATGTCTTCTGAATTGTAAAACTCACTTCCTTCAGAAGACTCATCATATTCCCAAAGACCACTTAGCTAAAATGGGAGAACCATGGCCCTGTATTCTCCTGAAAGGAGTGAGAACAGGAGGCAGGACACACAGGCTGTTTTTAAAAACACTATAAGTTAAAATAATAATAATAATAATTATAAGTCCCATCTTATTCAGAGGCTAGAAACAACTTCTTAGTTCCCTACCCACTGATTGCAGGGCACCTTTGTGTCTGACTCACAGAGAACTTTTTTTATTATGGTTTTGGGCCTGAAAGCAGAGAGGAAACACCTGTCAGATCCAACAAAGGCTATTCCTTCAACAGGAAATCTTTTCTGAAGGACCATCTGTGGGAACTCTGTTTATAACAGTGTAAATCAGCTGCATTAGGACCTGAATGTGGAATCATGATGAGAACCTCATGCAGCTTAACCTCTTCTGAAGTACAAATGTGGTTTTTGCTTTTCTTTTTTGAGACAATGTCTTGATCATTTGAGACAATGTCAGCTCAGGCTGGCCTTGAACTCACTATGTAGTCCAGTTTGGCAAACTCAAAGCTTCAGCTCCCCAAGCACTGGGATTATAGGGGTGCACCACCACACACCACACCTAGCTGAGGATAAAATAATCTTTCAAACCTTGACATCCAATTTCTGTCTTATCCAGTCATTACAAATGGGCTTTTTTGAAGCTTTAACTTTTGACAACATTTTTACTTCTTCCAAATACAGAGAATTACTAAGATAAAAGAAAGCATAATTCCTGATTAACATTCATAGTGTGGGAAAATGCTAGGGATGTTTGGAAAGTTTAAAAAAAAATTCACACCCAGAAACTGGTTTCAGTTTAATGAAGTGTTTCTGTATTCAGTACATGCTATTACCTATGTGGGGCCCTACCTGGCCTTGGCATACCTGTGCTGCTAGGGAAATAGTTCTTGCCAGAGTTACTCAGCACTGGCAGGCTTATGTATTACATATGTTTGTGATCTATTTTCCTTTCTGAAATCTGGTGGTTGTTCTTATTTCTCTCTTAGGTGGTGGTTGATACAGCGCAGATTGAAAATAAAGAAGCCTATGCCCCCCAAATCAGTTTAGAAGGCACCAGAATTGTGGTTCAAGTCCCATCCACATGGTAACTTGACTTTTATATTACCAGAAGCTGATTAACATTTGCACATGTTTGAAATGGTTACTTTCTTTTGAACAGACCCTATGCTAATTGATACAACAGATTTTGCTACCTGAACAGGTTTATGGGCATTAGTACTATGTTAGTGACATATGTTGTGATTATTGATCTAGAACAATGATGGTGAACCATTTTGCATTTTGAGCAATGTTTGTATACATCTGTGATCCCAGCACTTGAGAGGCTCAAACAAAGATTATGAGTTCAAGCCCAGCCTGGACTACCTAGCAAGACCCTATCTCAAAAAAACCAAAACAAAAAGAATCGAAAATACTTTTTAAAAAGGCCTGACGAATGTAACTCAGTGGTAGGGTTTCTTGGCTCATTCCCTGGCTCTGAAGCAGGGGAAAAGCCTCCTGCAAGTCAGTAAGAAAACACATAGACTTTTTTGGCAGTGGATGTGATGAGGTAGAAGGAAAGCATACTAGTGACCATGCACATGACCCAGCTAATGAGGAAGCCAAGGATGGAAGATTGAGAGTTTGAGGCCAGCCTGAACAACATAGTGAGATCTTGTCTTTAAAAATGAGTGTCTGGGGGCTGAGGAGATAGCTCAGTGGAATAAGTGCTTGCCTGCCAAGCACAAGGTCCTGAGTTCAATCCCTGGTATCCCAAAAAAAAAACCCAAAAAGTATGACAACCTTTAAAAAAATGAGTGTCTGGGTATAGTGGCAAATACTTGTTTAATCCCAACACTAGACTGAGGCAGGAGGATAGTTTTGAGTCCAGCCCAGGAAAATTTAGCAACTTAATGAGATCCTGTCTCAAATTTAAAAAAAGACCGGGTATATAGCTCAGCATGGAAGGGCTGGGGAGATGGCTCAGTAGAATAAGTGCTTCCCTGGCAAGCTCAAGGGCCTGAGTTCAATCCCCAGTTCCAGGGGGGGAAAAAAAAAGCCTAAATGTTTTGGGCCGGGGAGGTGGCTCAATGGAATAAGTGCTTCCCTGGCAAGCACAAAGGCCTGAGTTCGATCCCTGGTTCTGCCAAAAAAAAAGACCCTCCTACCTACTAGCTCAGCATGGAGGCCCTGAGACTGTGAAGGAGAAAGGAAATAAAACACAAACAAAATTCATGTAATCAACAAATATGTGGGAAAAAAATATGTGAAAGGGCTGGCCAAATAGTTCAGTGGATTAAAGTGCCAGCAAGCAAGCACAGAGGCCCAGGGTTCAATCCCCAGGCCTGCTGTGCCAGCCTTGCTCCCAAGGCACGCTGAGATGGCAATTGAGATTGGGCATGGTGATGCCAGCTGTGATCCCAGCTCTTGGGAGGCTGTTAACAGGCGGATCACTAGAGTCTGATCTAGTAGTGAGACCTTGAACACCCTATGGACCCTTCCCTAAAATACAAAAAATAAAATTAAATAAATATATGAAGAAAATATGTGATCTTTCCTAAAGATAAAAAGAGGAAGTTGAAAAACCACATCATGCTGTCACTCTGCCAAAAATGTTAAGTATTTTAGAATAACAATCCCAAATAATGTGATAGAACTGGTTTGGAGCCGGGCGTGGTGGCGCAGGCCTGTAATCCCAGCACTCAGGAGGCTGAGGCAGGAGGATTGTTGTGAGTTCGAGACTAGCCTGGGCTACAAAGTGAGCTTAAGGCCAGCCTGAACTGCATAGTGAGACCCTGTCTCAAAAAGACAAAAAAAAAAAAAAAAAAAAAGAACTGGTTTGGGCTACCCTCTAAGCCCAAAAAGACAAAGGTTGAATAGAGAATAAATCACACAGACTTTTTGGTAGATAGTTTATTATATCAGAAACCTAAACAGCTGATGGTATAGTCAGTGGATTAAGTGCTTGCTTAAGTAAGCACAGGGGCTAAAGTTTGATCCCTGGCACCACATGCCCCTCTGGCCTCGCCCCTGGGTGCACTGAGCTGGTGATGGAGTCTGGGTTGAAGGCCTACACCTGTAATCCCATCACTAAGGAAGCACAAGTCAGGAGGATCACTACAAGTCAGAGCTGCATAGTAAGACCCTGCACACACACAAAAGAGAAACAACCTGAAATATGAGATATGACCTAGGCAGTTATATAACTCTTACCTCTAAGGATTTGTTCTTCTACTATTCATACAGATTTACCTATACAGTTTGCCATCAGAGTTTTACTAATATCACATGGCAAATACCTTCCAATGTATGTCTAATTCTTGATATTAAAATTATAAGTTGGATGCTTTTTTTTTGGCGGAACCGGGGATTGAACTCAGACCCTTGCACTTACCAGGGAAGTGCTTATTCTACTGAACCATCTCCCCAGCCCCAAGGTAGATGCATTTTAACCATAGAGAAAATATTTAAATTGCTTAAGTATGAAGAGATACTAAGGAACAAAGATGCTTTTTTTTTTTTTTTTTTTGGTGGAACCAGCTCTTGCACTTGCCAGGGAAGTGCTTATTCCACTGAGCCATCTCCCCAGCCCCCAAAAAGATGCTTTTAGCCGAGAAGTCTTGTATGGACTGAAGTGATGGTTCAGTAATGCATACGTGTTTCTTTATCTGCTTTCAGTACAGCACTAGGAATTGAACACAGGGCCTGCACATTGAACAACATCCTCAGCCCTTTTTTTATTTTGTATTTTGAGACTGGGTCTTGCTAAGTTTCTGAGCTGCCCAGATGTGCTCAAACTTACAATACTCCTGCCTTAGCCTCCAGAGTGCTAGGATTATAATTGCATACTACCATCATTGGCTTACAGATTGTATTAAAGTTTTCTTTTAATGGTATTGAGGGGCTGGGTAGATAGCTCAGTAGATTCAAGTGCCTGTCTGGCAAGCACAGGGTCCTGAGTTCAATCCCCAGTACCGCCAAAAAAAAAAAAATGGTACTGAGGACTGAACCAAAGGTGTCACCTAGGCTAGCCAAGGTAACCCTACATCATTTATTCTTAAAACAATAATAGGTTCTGACAGAAGTGTTTAGAACCCCTATTACTGTACTAAGAGTTACCAATCTATTTTATGTCCCAAAACCTCCATTTTTTTTTTTTTTTTTATTTTTGGTAGAACCAACCTCCATTTTTAAAAAACAAAATTATATATCTTTGGCTGGCCTTACACTCATACCCTCCTCAATTTGCTGTCCTCATCTCTTAGCCTCCCAAATTCTGTAATTATGCCTGGGCACCACCACACCTAGCTCAAAATTTTGATTTGATGATTTTCTGAAATTATTGGTGACATATACATACTTTTTTTTTTTTTTTTCATTTTGACACAGGGTTTCACTATGCAGTTAAGGCTGGCTTGAACTCAATATGTAGCCCCAGCTGGTCTTGAACTTACAGCAATCCTCCTATCTCAGCTTCTCAAATGCTAAGATTACAGGCATGAGCTACCATGTCCAGCCATCATATCCTCATTTCTGTCAAACAGTAAATTAAAAAGATCATTTTTCTGTATGATTTTTGAAGTCCTGATTTTTAATTAATTAATTAATTTTTGGAGACAACTTCTTGCTGTGCTGTGTGGGCTAGCCTTCAGTTCATTTTTATAGCCCTTTAGGCTGGTCTCAAAGTCATAGTGATTCTCCTGTCTCAAGAGATCCTGAATTTCTAATTAATTTTCCAATTCAAACTCTTATTGAAGGGGGCTAACCAGAAGCTCAGTGAACTAAAGTGCCTGCTTAGGCACAGCACAGCAAATGGGATTCAATCCCCTGCATGCTGTGCTGGCCCCATCTCCTGGGGGTGCACTGAGACAGCAATTGAGACTAGGCCTGGTGGAGTGTACCTGTAATCCCAGCACTTGGGAGGATCACTACAGAGTCCAATCTACATAATGAGACCCTGTAGATCCTACCCTAAATTCATAAAACAAACAACAAATTCTTATTGAAAGGCCAGGGCTCGGCAGCAAAACCATTTGCCTGGCAAACACAAAGTCTCAAGTTCAATCTCCAGTATAAAAAAAAAAAAAAGTTATCAAATTCTGGTTGAAAAATATTCAGCTTTATTAGGATTCTCATTTTGATGAAAATGAACTGAATTTTTATATAGTTGAGTGACTATAAACAGCTAGTAGTAAATGGTTAGCACATAAAAAGAAAAAAAAAAAAAAAGTAAATGGTTAGCACCTCAGGTGTCTTCCAAAACTGTATAATGGTCAAGTTTCTTTTTTCCAAGAAAATACCTAGATAGGCTGGGGAGATAGCTCAGTGGAATAGTGCTTGCCTGGCAAGCTCAAGGTCAATTAAGTTTGATTTAATTGACCACCAATTAAATCAAACTTAATTTATGTGGTACAGGGTCTCACGCAGCTCAGACCCTTATTACTGTATTAAGAGTTACCAATCTATTTTATGTATTTGAGTACAGGGTCTCACGCAGTTTGATCCCTGGTACCACCAAAAAAAGAAAAAAGAAAATACCTAGAGCATTTCCTTGCAGTAGCTCCCTCTGCTGTCTGCCTTTGGTAATGATGTGAAATGTTTTTTTAAAGTAATTTTGTTGATATATTTTAGATATGCATAAATTCATCATAGGGAATTTATATCTGTGCATGATATATCTTGATTCTTCTTGTCCCTTCTTTCCTTTTCTCTCCCTTTTGTTCCCCTTATTTGAAAATTTTCTTCCCATTTACCAATGTCTGTTACACATTTTGCTCTTATTTACCCCTTTGGTTTCTCACACCAGAGAAAAATCTTAAGTGTGTTTTGGAGTTTATTTGTTTGTTTTTTAATTGAAATAATAGTGTGAAAGGCCAGCTAGATAGCTCAGCAGACTAAGAGCCTAAGCAAGCGCAAGGACCAGGGTTCAATCCCCAATACTATGTGCCCCACCGGCACTGCCCTCGGCACACTGAGCCAGGAACTGAGTCCCTGGTGGCACGTACCTATAAGCCCAGTCCTGAGGAGGCTGAAAGCAGGAGGATCATTGTGAGTCTGAGCTGCATGAGACCCTGAACCAAATACATAAAATTAAATAAATAATAGTGTAGATGGATGTGGTAGCACACACCTGAAGTCCCAGCACTCAGGAGGCCTAGGCAGGTGGATTATTGCATGTTTGAGGGCAGCCTGGCCTACAGAGTGAGCTCAGAGTCAGTCTGAACTGCATATCAAGACCCTGTTTCCCAAAAAAGAGAAAAAAAGGCCAATAAAAAATTATAAATATATATGTAATATATATAATACATACAGTATATGTGTTTTTATTTCATGAAGAACAAATAGCAGTGAGACAGTTTCAAGTGTGTATGTTTCTTATCTCAATTGCGTAGAACTAAAAATGTCTCAAATTTCAAATACAGTACTTTGGATTCTTGGTAATATTTGCATGTGTATGTACAGGTACATCTTGGGGATGGAATCCAAATCTAGATACAAATCTCATTTATTTGTCATATACACCTTACTCACATAGCCTAAAAGTAACTTCATATAGTATTTTAAGTGCACCTAAGTCTTGACCGCAACATGTCACATAAGGTTGGTGTCAGATTTTCATCTTGTGTTGCCATGTAGGCCCTCAAAAAGTTTGGAATTTTTGAGTATTTTGAATTAGGGATGTTCAACCTATACAAAATAAGTGCCATTGAAAAAAAAAACAGAAGTAATTGCTTAACCATCTTTAGAAAAGTAATATTATTAGCTAAGCAAGTGAATTTATTTTATACAGACTGGGAGTGTAGCTCAGTGGCAGAGTGCTTGCCTAGCATGCATGAGGTCCTGGGGTTTTTTTGTTTGTTTATTTATTTGTTTTTGAGACAGGGTCTCGCTATGCAGTTCAGGCTGGCCTTGAGCTCACTTTGTAGCCCAGGCTGGTCTCTAACTCACAATGATCCTCCTGCCTCAGCCTCCCAAATGCTGGGATCATAGGTGTGCGCCACCATGCCCAACTGAGGCCCTGGGTTTAATCCCAAACCTCAAGAAAAAAAAAGAGGAATAATTTATTATTATCTACTGTGATTTTAGTGTTCGGTTGTCCCATAAATACTGTATTTTAAAAAATCCTTACTATCTTACTGTTATATTTGTTTTGCAGACATTCACTACATATCTTCTTTATATCTGGCATTACTCTGGACTCTGGAAAGTTAATAATGAGCAAGACAGACAGTCTCTGCGTCTGATAGAGTTGACTTTGTAATAGAGATGGGGAGGAGCTAGCTAAAAAAGTGAAGAGATGAGTATAGGCACTAGCAAGTGAATGAAGGACATAGGAGAGTGACATGGGATTGAGAATAATTAAGGTAAAGAAGGAACATAGACTGTTTTAGATGATGAAGTCAGTGAGCAATGGTATGATACTTAAGGATGTGATATTTGATTTGAGAAGAACTGGCCATGCAGAGCAGATGGAGAAAGCATTGTGGGCAGAAGAGATACCAAATGCGAGGGCCTGGGGAATCAGCTGGCACAGTTATAGGTGGTGATAAAGATGAGAGAAATGGGTGTTTATGTAAGTACAGGTAGGGAATTTTAAATAAATAAATCTTGATAAGTTCTCAATAGGACGTGTTTAGTCTCGTTTTTATTTTTCTGGTGCAAGGCATTAAACCCAGGGTTTTCACTCTGAGCTGTATCCCTAATCCTTTTTTATATTTTATTTTGAGACAAGATCTAGCTGAGTCTCTCAGGTTGCTCTGGCTGGGCCTGAATTTGCCATTCTGATACCTCAGCCTCCCAAAATTTGGGCTTATAAACATGCACCACCACACGCAGCTTGGGTATGCCTACATCAAGACAGGAGGGAAGGCAGGTGAATTGACAGAATTAGTGGTGAGTGAAAATGAAGTAGTTCTCATCTGCTTACATGTATTTTCTGTTATTGAGAGTTAAGATAGGAAAGAATGAGAGAGGTGATAGGCCTATCATTACACTGGGGAGAAAGAAAGAATGTGGAATAATCTTTTTTCCTTCTCTTTTCTTTTTTAAGAACAGGGGATTAAACCTATCACCTTGGCACTAAGCTCCATACCATACATATCTTTTCTTTTTGAGACAGGGGCTAAGCTGAGCCTAGGCTAAGTTGCCCACTTATGGTGAACTTATGATCCACCTGTCCTTCTCCTTCTTAGAGTTCTGGGATTCCAGACATTCACATGCCTGACAGGAATAGTCTTAAAAGGGCCTGGATTTGATAATTTGCTGTTGTGGTTCACAGAACTCAGGGGCACTTCAGTTATATTTATTACACTTAAGTTACACTACAGAAGATCAACCGGATGGAGGTACCCTGGATAATAGCTATGGGAAGAAGTGCACAGCCACCCTGCCCTTCCCAAAGATGTGCCTCTCTGAGTACTTGGATGTGCTCACTCAGTTCGAAGCTCTCCACGCCCCATAATTTGAAGCTCTTCAGTCCCCATAAGGACTTTTATGGTGGCTTTATTGTGTAGGCATGACTATTAACTCAGTCTGGAATTCTGTGCATTTCCCTTTCCAGAGGGATGGGGAAGAGCTAAATGCCAAGCTTTTCATGGTGGCTTAGTCTTTCGGGGACCTGCCCCCATCCTGAAGATGTTCTGGAGCCCAATATAAGGAATCTTACTAGCAGAGAAGACCCAGAAATTCCACAGGCTTTGGGAGCTCTGTCAGGGATTGAGGTCAAATACCATAATAATAGCTACTCTTAGCACCCTATCACTCAGGAAGTTACAGGATTTTAGAGTAACTGAAGTTTTTAGGGTCTTCTATGTAGAGTAGCCTGTCATCTATGAATAATAATTAAACTTTTTCCTTTCCTCTCCTTTCATTTTTTTCTCTTCCCTAATTGATCTGGCTAATTACCAGAACTATACTGAACATGTGTGGTGACAGTGGACATCCTTGTCTTGTTGCTCATTTTAGAGTGAAAGCTTTAAATTTCTGTCCATTGAGTATGATGTTGACTGTTGGTTTGTCACAGATGGCTTTTACCAAATTGAGATACAGATCCTCTATTCCAATTTTCTATAGGGTTTTTATCATGAATGGGTATTGGGCTTTGTCAAATGCTTTTTCTGATCTATTGAGATGTTCATGTGGTTTTTGTCCTTGGCACTGCTAATGAGGTATATTTCATTTATTGATTTGTATGTGTTGAACCATCCCTGCTTTCCTGGGATGAATCCAACTTGGTCATGTTGTATAATCTTCTTGATTTGCTGCGTTCTGTTTGCCAATATCTTATTGAGCATTTTTTGCATCATGTTCATTAGGGAGATTGGCTGCACTTCTCTTTTTTGGTTGGATCCTTCTCTGGTTTTGGTATCACACTAATGTTTGTTTCTAGGAATGAATAGTATTGCTCTTCCTTCAGTTTCATTAAAGAGCTTGAAAAGTAGCAGCACTAGGTCTTTCAATTTCTTGTAGAATTCAGCAATGAATTCATCAGGGCCTAGATAGTTCTTTGTTGGTAGAGTTCAGTTACATCTTCAGTTTCATTAATTATTGTTGGCTTGTTTAGATTTTTTTTGCAGAACCAGGGATTGAACTCGGGCCCTTGCACTTGGCCAGGGAAGTGCTTATTCCACTGAGCCATCTCCCTGGCCCTTTATTTAGAATTTTTATATCTTCTTGATTCATCTCTGGTAATTCATAAGTATCTAGAAATTATGGCAACACATGCCTGTAATCCCAGCACTTGGGAGACTGAGGCAAGAGGATCACTGCAAGTTCAAGACCAGCATGGGCTACAAAGTGAGCTCAAAACCAGCCTGAACTACACAGCAACACCCTGTCTCAAAAAGACAAACAAAAACAAACAAACAAAAAAAGAATACAGGTTCTCAGAATAGATTAATTATTAGTGATCTTCCAAATTTCTGTAGGGTCCATTGTGATTTTATCCTTTTCATGTTAATTTTATTTACCCTTTCAAAAAACCAACTCTTCAACTCATTGATTCTTTCTATTGTTTTCTTAGTTTCCATTGAATTAACTTCCATTCTGCTTTTTATAATTTTTTCCCATGTACAAGCTTTAGGCTTGACATGATCTTTTTCTACAAGCTTGAAGTTCAATATTATTTGAACTCAGTTTTCTTGATATGGGAATTCAGCACTATAAATTTCTCTCAGAGGACAGCTTTCATTGTATTCCATACATCCCAGTATGTTTTACTGGCATTATCATTTAATTATAGAAACTGTCTGATTTCTTCTGAAATTTTATCTGTGACCCATTGGTTGTTGAGGGGTTTTATTTAATTTACATGTGTTTGTGAAGTTTTGGAGGGGACTGGGGTGACAGCTCAGTAGAATAAGCACTTGCCTGGCAAGTGCAAAGACCTGAATTCAATCCCCAGTTCCACCCAAAAAAAAAATAAAAAGAGGTTTTTTGGTTTCCTTTGCTATTGATTTCCAGTCTCATTGCACTATAGTCTGATAATATGCATGAGATAATTTTCAGTTCCTTTGCATTTATTTATGCTCTTGATCTAGTATGTGACCTATTTTGGAGAATATCCATGTACACCCAGAAAAATGTATATTCTGATGTTGTAGGGTGGAACACTGCATAGACACCTACTAAATAAGTCCATTTGTTCAGAAGTTTGGCTTAGTTCTGATATATCTGTTGGTTTTTGTTTTTGTTGTTGTTTTTTTTTTTTTTTTTTTTTTTTTTTTTTTTTTTTTTTTTTTTTTTTTTTTTTTTTTTTTTTTTTTTTTTTTTTTTTTTTTTTTTTTTTTTTTTTTTTTTTTTTTTTTTTTTTTTTTTTTTTTTTTTTTTTTTTTTTTTTTTTTTTTTTTTTTTTTTTTTTTTTTTTTT
>PVKA01040884.1:0-18443 GCA_004027165.1 Ctenomys sociabilis | reverse complement strand
ATTCAAAGAAATTGTCGACCATATCCATTTACAGCTCAGCTTAATATTATGGGCTCACGATGTATACTTCATTTTTATACATTTATGCTTTTCTGCTGGATGGTTAAGACCTAGGTAGATCCAAACTTATATACCAACACATGTACTTTATATTTCCTATGTGGTCATTGAAGTCTTCTCAGGGTTTATCTTGTAGTTCCTTTGTCTGTGTCATCCATGTGGATGAGTCACGACCAGTGCTTGACCAGATTGCTCTCTGTGAGAGCCTGAGAGAAAGTTTTCTCTTCATGTGACTCTCCCCAGGCACACTATAGAACTTCAATCTCTTTCCTCTGTGGCTCCACAAGTCGTAAGACAAAGGTCAAACTCTTGGCCTTCATGTGATTATCTTGCTGAAGTATCTGACTCCTTTTTGTTTCTGAAAGGACTGTCTTAGTTTGTTCCAGATTGCTCTGGTTTTATTATTACATTTTTGCATCCTGAAAATGTAACTTCAGTCCTGAATAAGCCAGGCCCGTTGATTTCCTCCTTAATTCCTTAATTCACTGAGGTGCATGGACTCTGTATATTAAATATTTAATTTTATCTTGCTAAGTATCTGTTGTTCTTTGCTTGTTGGTTGTTTTCCTCAGCCGCATTGCAGAATCTCAGTTCCAAATGTGTTCTTAGATGTGGATATATATGTATATATTTTTTGGGGGGTGGAACTGGGGACTGAACTCAGGCCCTTGTGCTTGCCAGGCAAATGCTTATTCTGCTGAGCTCTATCTCCCTGGCCCCTAGACATGGATATTTTATTGGGTACCAATTTCCTCAAAACCTCAACGTTCTTAAGCCTATGTGCACCTTGGGTGCTGCAAGGTTAAAGGTCGCATGCTGACTAAATTCTATAACAGAATACCATATGTGCAGACGTTTGGCACTGCACAAATCACAGCTGCTCTTTCACCAGGAGATTTGTGTGTCTACTTCAGGATATCATGCTTGGGAAGGATTTTTTGAAAGAAATCTTAGAGCTCCAGAGCTCAAGTCTCTTCAGCTTTGATGGTTCAGTCCTTCCATTTTTCCCTCGACTTAAAAATAAATACAATTTTTAGACATTAGTCTTACTAAGAATTGGTTCAAAGTCTTTCTAATTTACATGGTCATGGTCTTTGATAGATGTATTTCCAAAGGACATTTTGCTACTGGTGTCTTCCATGTGGCAATCAATGTTCTCCCCTAGTGGACATTGATCTTGCTGGCTTTTGTGCCTGGTCCTTGAAGGAAAAATGGGAAATGCAGTGACCTTGAGCTACCTTGAGATCCAGTTCTCATGAGCTAAAAACACAAACTCATTTAAAATATGTGAGCATTATTGAGGTTAGTTCTCATTTAGTGCCTTTTTCCATATTAATCCTTGCGAAAAAGCATCAGTGTTTTAACCTACAGTCTCTGTGGTGGCTAATATGTAGAGGAGCTGAGAATGAGTATGATTATTTCCCCCATCCTGGACAGGAGCAGATAAAATCCTGATCACAGTCAGAATGATACTGCTGGCTCCTGGTTTTCCCTTAGATCATCATTGTAGGGCTCACTTGTTCTTTTTATCTAGTGGGTATTTGATGTCCTGATGAGCTAAATAATTCAGAGTCTGGGTAGTACTTTTCCACTGAGGGCTGTGTGCCAAGACAGCCAGAAGGACTGCAGAAGCCCGAGGGCTCCTGACAAGGTCAGAAGCCTTCTGCTTCAGTAAGTGCACTGAGTCCCCCAGTAACACCTTCCTTGCTGGAACAAAAACCTATAAAGTTGGGGCTTTGGATGGAGGTTTGGATGTTTGACTGAGATTACAGCAACTTCCTTCAAAGAGACCTCTAGGGGCTGCATGTTAATGACAACAGCTACAACATATAAATGAAATGTTAATTATCATTTCCATGCAGTAATTCAAGAGACATTACGAAATCAGACATGACAAATTGCTGTAGGTGATGAGAAAGTATGGCTTGATAAGCCAGGGCGAAGAGTAATTTACAATTATTATTACTTTAACAATCTATTACTATTATTGCTCTTTTGTTTATTTCCATTTACCTCTTCTCAGCTGCAGGCACTCTACAGTGCATATGATAGTTTTGATATTTATACTGATTGTTGGAGATAGATAACCCTCCTCTTATTTTACAAAAGAGAAAACTGAGGCTCAGAGTGTAATTGAGGTATTTCCAAGACTACCGAGAAGGGAGGAAGGAATGCCAGTGTTTGACTCTGGGGTGTGTCTTTGGGGAGATTGCTTTTTTATAAGTACTACATCCCTCTGAAAATAGAACATTAAACAATAGTGGTATTAATTAGCATTTTGTAGTAGTAAGAGAGTCTGAGAGACTACCGGTCCTTTTCTACTTGCTTGTCCCAAGAGTCTTGTTCAGATACAGATGGGGTACTCACTTCATCTGCTGATCCTAACTTGTTCTGGCAGTGAGTTATCCAGAGCCAGTTGGTCAGTGACAGAGATGCTCCTGGATCTGGGACTTCAGACCCATGTCTGGTACTTTGTAACTGGTGCTTTAGAGGATACAAGGGCTCATGACAAGTGCTGCCATTTTTATTTCCAATTTAGATCAAAGGAGATGAAGTTAGAGGCTGGTCTGAGCTGGGTTTTACCTTCACTGATCTCTAAAGTACTTTAGCTCAGCCCTCATGGGTATAGGTGTCTTTCTGTCTCAGTTACTGTTTAATTTCTTTTTTTTTTTTTACTTTTTAATTTCTGGGATGAAAAACCTGACACCAAAAGTTAAAGGAGGAACTTTTTTTAGCTTATAATTTTTAGAGGTTTCCATCCATAGTCAGCTGGCACCCAGGCAGAGTGTCTTGGGAGGAAGAACCCCAGGAGACAAATGGTTCACAGCAGGCAGAGGGCAATAAGAGCAACAAGCAGTAGCTAACCACAGCAGGCCTCTTTCTGTCCCTTTTATTATACCCTGGCTACATGTCCTCTGAGTAGGTAGCACTCACACCCGACATGGGGCTTCCCATTATCCACATTCAGAACTATGCCAAACCAATCAGTGGGATAATTTAGTAATCACACACTTTTAATCCCAGCATCACACACTCCACATTCAGCAACCTCTGAAAGAGCTTCACCTATGACCCCATGAGGCTACAGGAGGATATCTATACACAAGCCATAACACTCACTAAACTTTCTTTTTTTGTAATATACTTAGTGCAGGGTCTCAATACACAGATCAGACTCATAGTGATCCTTCTGCTTTCAACCTCTCAAGCACTGGAATTACAGGCCCACACCACCATGTCCAGTCTCAATTGACATCTCAGTGTGCCTTAGGGCCAGCACAGTACTCCAAGGATCAAATCCTTGTCCCTGCATCTGCCTAAGCAAGCACTTTAATCTGCTGAGCTATCGAGCAAGCTGTTTAAAATTATTTCTTTATTTAAGAAGATCTCACTGTAATTTCCAGGTTGGCCTCAGACTTGTAGGCTCACGATATCTTCCTGCTTCATGCTCTGGAGTAACTGGGATTGCAGGTAGGTGCCACCGGTGCCGGTTCCCACCAGACTCTCACCAGCAGTGACAAGGTCTGCCATGTCTGTGTCCATCTGTTCTTTCTTTTCCTTTTTTGTTTATGTATTTGGTACAGGATCTCACCTTTCAGCTCAGCTCATAGTGATCCTCTTGCGTTTAGCCTCTCCAGTGCTGAGATTACAGGCATGCCTGGTCTTGGTGGCTGGCTCAGTGTACCTGGGAGTGGGACCTGCATAGCATGCAGTGCTGAGGATAAAACCAGGTACCTGCATATGCCTAAGCAGGCACTTAGTCCCCTGAACTATCTTGCTGGCCCCCCTTTTTTTTTCAAAATATGTTTGTCCAACCTCCTGACACACTATGGTCTTTTTAATAACCATTTAATAAATTTGTTTCTGTATTAATTTCCTACAGTGTAATTGTGCTCTCTGTACCTAGGAACTCTGCTGAATGCATCTTTCCATGCATGCTCTGTGGAAAGCAGCTGTGAAGCCCAGCTCTGTGGTCTGTCTTCTGGTGACCCTGGTTGTTCTGCAGTCCCCTGTCTTAAAACTGTGGATGGCTGATCTCTGACCCGTGTGTTCCTTCTCTTGCTAAACCATCATATCAGCCATGCTTTATTAATCCATGTTATACGGTTATCTAATGAGGTAGTTCTTAGGTTTCTCCAGGGAACTGAGTTTAGGTTCTCTGTGGGGAGGAGAGGTGAACATAACAAACAAGAAGGAGAGTGCATGGGTATGGGAGACCTTAGTTGTTTGGGATTTCCTGAACCAGTGCACTTCATTTTTCTTCTTCCTTTTGTCTGTTACTTTTCCCACTTTCTTTCCCTTCTTTTTGGTTTTAAATGTTAATTCTTTGCTCCTTTCTTTAAGTAGAATGCAAATGAGCCATATGTCGAACAATTGGGATCAAAGTATCAATGTGAGTCCCCTTTTCTATGAGCCTGTTCATTGCTGTTTACCATGTTAACATGTGCCTTATCTCACTTTACCTCCCAAGAGCTTTTGTGGGAGAAATTACTGGGCACTTGTGGGAGTAGTAATTGAAGCACAAGGCATGATAAAGCTTTCAAGTGCCAGGATGGCTCCTAAGCAGCCTTTCTTCATTCCCATGAGGGGTTACAGCATCAACTGGGGGGTTACAGCATCTACAGCTCAGACAGTAGAGTAATGCAGAAGTAGGGGATTTTGTGGAATAGTTGCTGTGATCAACTGTGTGCTCTGAACAAGTTACTCAAACTTCTGACATCTTAGCACTAAGGGAGTGCAGGTGTATGAAGACTGGCACTCGGTGGAAGAGGAAGAGAATTAGTTTCAATCACTTGAAATGCTTCTCTTGACCTACATTAGTTTGCTCCCCATGGGGTGCTTACTCAGATCTCTTGGGGAGGCATGAGATCTATTTTTCCTTCCTAGTCCACAGAGACGCCTAGCCCAGTAGGGGTGCCAGCCCACAGACTTTCACTGTATCACTATACTGATAAGATATGCTTCCAGAGGACCACATTTTCTCTGTTTTTATAAAGCTCAAGGGACCTATGGATGCTCCTAATTGATGGCATTTAGTCCTCATAACAAAACTGGACAGAGATTCAGGAACATCACACTCATACAAGTGACTCTCCATTTTGCCTATAATTAATGAATCTGAGATGTCAAGGTTTCCATCTCTGCCCTAGGATAGTCATCAGCTGCATCAAACAGGTTCCAAAGAAATCTAATGAAGCTCCTTATGGTGGGGATTTGTGGTTCTGCTCCCTATTCACCAGTGGTCTTGGCCAGGACATTTAACCATTGCAGGGTCTTTCAAACTGAGCTTAATAGTACTAGAAAGTCCTTAATGTGAAGCTTCAAGAAACAGTAGAAAGCAATGAGCTCTGTGTCCGATGCAGAGAGAACATTCAGTCAGTGCTCATAGGCAGTGTGACATGCAATGCCAAAACACAGCTGTCAAGGATCACTTACACCCCATTCCATTTTCTTAGTGTCAATCCACCATTGCTGAAGGTGACACAGCCCATAGGTAAGGAAGGGTGCCTATGGTTTTTCTTTTGTGTAAGACTGGCAAATTTGTTCTCCTGTATCTTGCTTTTTTATTATGAGAATTGATTTGCAGGAATGAGTTTTATATACCTTCACTAAAAATTATAAAATCTCCCATTTATTATTCAACTCAATGAGTTCAGAGAAGTAGAAAACTCTCAGTTATTTTCCCATTGCTGGAAAAAAATGCTCAACACCTGCAAGTTAAAGGAGGAAAGGTTTATTTGGCTCACAGTGTGTAGAGGATTCAGGCGATGGTAAGCTGACTCTAGATCAGGGTGGTGTGGCAGAGGGACACTGAAAGGGCGTCCTGCCTGTGTCACTGCAGACAAGAGGCAGAAAGCAATGAGGTAGGAGGGTAAGATCCTCTGCTAGGCCATGCCCTAGTGAGACCTACTCCTTTGACTGGGCTTCACATCCCAACAGACATTTAGCTATGAACTCAGGAGTGGACCAGTTCACTCAAGGGAATCACATCACGTGAAGCAATCACTTTCCTAGTGTCCCAAGTATGAGTGCATGAGTCTGGGAGGGGATCCAGACATAAACTGCAGCATAAGATTTTCTTTTTGTTGTTTGAAGTGAGTTTCCTAAGCGTTGTAGCAGTAGAGAAGAGCAGGGAAAGATATTCTATAACTCATCAGTTGTGGGTGTGGAGGTGTCCCTGGCTGGAATGCGTGCTCTCTAAAGTGCAAATCATAGACTCCTTTTGCCTTTCTCCCCTGCGTGTTGTCAGCATGTACAGTGTCTCTTTATGCTATCATACAGTTCTGTGTGCAAGTTTCCCAGAGCATGCCTCTGTGTCTTTGGACATACTGTTTATTTTGCAAGGAAAATACTGGTCTGGCTGTTTAACTCACCTCAGAAACCTCTGCTGAAATGTCTTCTTGTCTAATAGGGAGCTGCTTTGGGACCAGGCAAGACAGGCTAGGTGTGCTTTTAGGACCCACGGGATTTCTCAGAAAGTTGAATTACTTACACACACCGCCAAGAGCGCAGCAAGTGCACACATTTCTGACACAGGAAGGAAGACACCACCATCAATGCCCTCAGATTTAAGGTCTATGGTTCTTTTTAAGGCATTCATATGGCAAAATCATCTTGATCTCTTCTATGACTAAGGTTACACTCTAGTTGTAACTTTCTTATTATAGGCAAAAGATATGTGCATCTCTGTAGACAGGAGTACTATGTTCGGTTCTGTGGTCTAGATATCCACTATCTGAGAACTGAATTTCAAATTTCAGTTTAGAAAAATGAGCATATTAATAATCAACGTGAAAGCCGGGTGTGGTGGCGCATGCCTGTAATCCCAGCACTTGGGAGGCTGAGGCAGGAGGATTGTTGTGAGTTCGAGACCAGCCTGAGCTACAAAGTGAGCTTAAAGCCAGCCTGAACTGCATAGCGAGACCCTGTCTCAAAAAGACAAAAAAAAAAAAAAAAAATAATCAACGTGAAAGAACGATGATATTGGCTACTGGAATGAGTTAAAGCATCAAAAGTATTTATGGCAGTAGACAATAGACAGTAGTTGTAAGATTGCTGTTCCAGTGGAATATTCTGAGAATCCCTTCCAAGGAATAGCATATCAGTTCCTATTATGTACACATAAAACCTGCATATGCAAAATGTTCCTACATGCAGCTTATTATGGAAAAAGCCTATTTTCACATGATACTTTATATGGAAACAATAGCTCTAGCAAAACACAAAGATTATATTCCTGGTAAATATCATTGGTAAAATTTTTAACTAAAAGGGTTTAAACAAACTGCTTCTATTATGTTTACAAGTTTTCTCTAAGTCTAAAACTAGTTTGAAATGGCAGCACTCTGCTTTTGTACCTTGCTTGGGTCTCCCAGAGGGTAGCAGACTCTGGCTATGATATTTAACAAAAGTAATGAGCTCAATATGAAGTTTATAAAAATATGGATGTTACTAAAAACAGAAGTTCAAGAGAAGAACACTTAAAAAAGCATTGTAGTTACTTAAAATAGCACATAAATGCTTTTTAATTTTATTTTATTGAGGAACACATAGCAATGAGACAGTTTCAAAACTGATTAATAGGACAGTTTCCTATCATCTTGTTTCAAAATTTTGTATCATTTTAAATGTTTAAATTATTTTACTCACTTTAAAATAAAAAAGAATGAAAAAACAAATTCAAATAACTGATATTTTTCTGTGTTAATTTTTGTTGCTTCTTTGAAATTTCTAAGGAATCAATGTTGAGTTTCTTTTAAGACGAGAGAGAAAACAATAAAATGACTTAGAATTTCAAAACAAGACAATAGGAGATTAGCAAATATTTTTACATTGCACATTGTTATCTTTAAAGTATTTGCTCAGATTATCAGATACAGACATACAAAACTGATCAAACAACATAAGCACTAACTTCCTTTCAATGAACTAACAGAAATTTGCATTACAATTATCTTAGGTATGGTGTGTGTATATATACATTTATTTTCTTTTCCCTTTCTTCTTTTCTCCTCTTCTCCATCCCAATTCTTTCCTTTCAGCAGTTTCTTTCTCTCTCACAATATCTACTGTACCTTTTGGATTTTGTTTACTCTTACAGTTTCTGACACTAGGGAGACAATATGATGTCTGTACATGTGGGTCTGATTCATTTCACTTGTGAGTATCTTGTCCAGTGTTTATTGCAGCTCAGTGTTGAGTGCTGGAGTTTCCTTCAAATGTGGTGATTGGCATTCTCTGGAAGACACAGGTAAAGGACAACAGCAGAATACAAATCAAAGTAGCACTTTTCATTAATGTTTTATTTCATACTGATTTTAGCCTTAGAGAAAAATGGCTAACATAATACAAGCAGTTCCTTTAAATCCCATGTCCCATTGTCTTAATGTCAATGACTTCAACATTTTACAGGACCATAGCATATTTAACAAAACCAGGAGAATACACTGGTATGGTGTTAGTAACTAAATTATAAGAGTTTGCTAAATTCACTGTTCTTCCTAATTATGTTGTCCTATTTTAAGATGTATCTTAATATTTCACATACATTTACCTGTGCTTCTCCTTACTTAGCTCATCTGTCTTCAATCTTTCTGTGTGTTTATTAATTTTGGCACTTCTGAGGATCAGTAATATTCAGTGGATTTTGCAGAATGTCCCTAAATTTGACTTTTTGCCTTGTTTTATTAACAGGGTAAGGTATTTATATTTTTAGTGTCACATAAATAGCATCTCAGTGTCCTGTATTAAAGAGTTCAAGGCAATGCTAAGCCTACCCTGTTCATTGTTTAGCAGGGGCCTGGCAAGTATTTCCTCTGGAAAGTCATTCTCCTTGCCCTTGTTTTCAAGAGAAACATATTGGGTGAGACATTTTGAGATTATGCATATTCTATTCCTCCTCCAACATAATCTAATTTCTGGATCTTTGTTTGCACCATTAGTCTTCAGATGTTTGCCTACTAGTGAATCTAGACATCTTTCTTTCTATATGGTCAATTGGAACACCACTATCTCTCCTCTTTACATATTTATTGGATTTGATTTCCTTAAGTTGATAAGTCCCTCAAGAGTATTTATTCAACTGCAATGGTTAAATTCCAACACTACTATTATTTATCTCGTAAAAGCAGGGATCTCTTCACAGTTGTTCTAGATACATAAGAGCCAGAGAAGCTGATTGATTGGGCATGGTGGGTGGTTGGGGCAAGAGAGAGAGAGAGAGAGAGATCCAAGTATACTATCCTGGTGTAGGTAGGACAAGAAGTTGTTTGCTCATTTTGAGAAAAAGTACTTAGAACTCCAGGAAAATTCATAACATAAAACTGAGTAATAATCGATGTTTGTGATGAAATTTATCTCTGACAAGTTTAAAGTTCATATACACGCTGCATTCTTTCAAAATAGGCATAGCCTGTTCAGCAATAGCTTTTAAAGTTTTTGGTAAGTTTCTGGGGAGGGAAAAATGATAGTAAATCAGAGATATGCAATGCTGTGTAGGTGAATATAGAGTAAGAAAAAGAGGAAAGAGCCTACTCAATTCAAATTGCGAGACACAAGAAATTTAAGCTCTATGTTTGGTTTTGATTGTTTAGATGTTGATATCATTAACTGAAATATGAAGCTATTTGATTGTGTGAGAAATCTGTCTCTTGCAGCTGTTATCCCTATTCTGTTCTCCCTATTGTGTTTATTTAATGTTGATAAAGGGTTGTATTACCTCAACTCATAAGGAAAACCTGGAAAAGGTTAAAACCCAGAATTTGAGCTTCCTAACCTCTAAACTGAACAGTGGCCCTAGGAGGACCAACAGAACCTGGCAGGACAAAGTAAAGAAAGGCTCTGGAGATTCTCGAAGACAAATGTACCAAGCTGTTTTGTTCATCATGTTTCGATGTAATTGTTCGAATTCAGTTGCTGTTGGGCACATATGCTGTGAAGCTTAACTTCAAGCTTAACATACGGTGGTTTTGGAATAAAGTTTGAATTCTTTTTAAGATCCTTGGCTCGTGTATCTTCTAGCTCTGGCAAATGACTGAAAAGAGGACTATTCTAGTTAGTGCTATTACATAAGTGAAATCTGCTCCTCTCCACCCACTGAAGGGCTTGACATGTAACACTCAGAGATCTGCGTTGTGTTTTTCCTTTGTTTCCTCTGTGTTTGTCTCTCTTTGTGTCTAACATGGTGTCTTTGTACCATCCATCCTCCTTTCCTCCTTCTTTTTCTTCCTTCCATCCCTCCCCCCTCCCTCCCTTCCTTTCTTCCTTCCTTTCTCTCTTCCCCCTTCTTTCCTCCCTCCCTCCTTCCTTTCCCTGCTTCCCTCCTACTTCCTTACATCTTTCACTTTTCATTTACTTTTTTCCAAAGAGTTATGTTTTTGTTGCTAATGAATTCTTTGGGGGATAACCTGTGACCCAGAAGATGAACAGAGATTTTCCTTTAAGTTTCTATTTATTAAAAGGACTTAAGAAGGGATATCATATGCAGTGTTGTCCTCTGCAACCAGACCAGTGTATCTCCTCTTTTCTTAGGAATTGGTCATTTTGAACCATTGTCCAGGTAAAGAGGAAGACAAAATTGTTTTACTAAGTAGAATTCAAGTCTTCCCACTTTTGTGTCTCTGAATTTCTTCAAACTGAGGTAACAGGGAAGTTGACAATCTTTTTATTTCCATGTTTTTCCAAATTGTGTTCCATGGTGAGCTGTGTCTGTAGAGGTGCTTAAATATGGTGGGGAAGTTGTTGGCACCTGAATGTTGTCAAGGCTGCACAAATGAGTCTCTGAGCATCCTTATGCCGTGAAAGTAGCTTTTAGTGTGGCCATTCACAGTGTGGATAACAGATGTAGGATTTTGGAGTCTGAGCCTAGATAGTAGCTATGAAAGCTGGGTCAAGTTAATTAATTTCTGTATGCTTCAGTTTCTCCATGGTTAAGTGAGAATAATAGCAATGCTGATACAGTTGTTTGAGGTTTCAGTGAATTAGGGCAGCTATCCCTCAGTATTTCTAGGGACTTGGTTGCAGGATCCCCTTTCAGACACCAAAATCCGAAGATGCTCTGTTCTCTTACATACATAGCATAGTATTTTTGTATAACCTATGTAATCCTCATGCAAGCCTTTGAATTATCTCTACATTTTTTATTTTTTAAATATTTAATTATTTTTTGTATTTTAAGGAAGGGTCTATAGGGTGTCCAGGGTCTCACTAGTAGGTGGGACTCGTAGTGATAAGTCTATTTATAGCCTCGCAAGTGTTGAGATTTCAGGGGTGCACCATGACGCCCAATCTCAATTGCCATCTTAGCATGCCCTGGGGACAGGGCCAGCACAGCAGGCTTGGAGTTTGAACTCAAAGACCCTAAGCCTGTTTGCAGGCACTTTAATCCACTGAGCTATTTGGCCAGCCCTTAGATTTATTTATAATACCAGATACAATGTAAGTGTTAAGTAAATAAAAACTACACTTCATTGTTTATAAAATGACAAAGAAAAAATCTGTAGATGTTATGAATTTCAATTTTCAAATGTTTTGATTCATAGTTTGTTAAATCTGTGGGTACAAAATACGTGAATCTAGAGGGTGGATCATAGATTTAATATGCCTAGAACACTACATGGCATATCTCATATCTCATGTGTCCTTTGTGTTATTAACAGCATCTACATCACACAGAACTGAAATGTTTTGCTTTAACTAATGAGAAGGTTCAGCTGTTAAGAAAAATTCTCAAGGACATCCACACACATACATGTACACAATGTGAGTTTTTTTTCTCATTTTGTCCATGGCAAAGCTACTCTGGGATGTAGTCAGCTAAACTGCTTTAACATGGTAATAAAGTGATTTTTTTTTTTACAAACGCTTATGCTGTCCTGCTCTGCTGGTAATAAACTCTCTCTAATGAGCAAAAATCTATTTTTTTGTAGCTTGAATGAATGTTTCATTTCTTGTCTGGGATCATGCTAATTTAGCCTCTTTTGCACAGTACCTGGACGCAGGGTACAGGAGCTCCACCTCAGTGAGGGGAGCCAGTCCTTCCACATATGCACTCTTGCTGGAAATGGGCTGCTACTGCCTGGGCAAGCTGTTCTGCTTAGCACTCCTCTCAGATGCTTAGAAATTTGTCCTGCAGCCTCACTGACTGGTATTTCCCAATGACTTCCGTCAGACTTGCCTAAAATTTCAACTTCCACATTCCAGTTGGGCTTTATGATAATAAAAGAGCCTCCTTTTGTCTTCTCCAGGATGATAATTTCTTCATCTCCTTATATGAAAATCTCTAGGACCCACCATTTGTCAGCATGTCTCACTTCTATCCTACTCTGAATTCTTAAAGCCCCAGAACCTTGTGTCCATTGAGCCTTCAAATTCTTTCTTTGTCTCACTCATTTGCCTTGGTTCTTTTGGTTGGCACTCATTGTGATGAAATCCAGGCTCAGCCTTCCTCCTGACACAGCGAAGTCATGTCTCCAGGGAAACTGTTGCCTCTGAGGAGCTGGGAGCACTGCATGGGCTGCTTTGAGGTCCACAAAGAGGTGCCACCCCCAAGATCCTCTCCTGTATGCACCTCAGAGTGATGCCATGTCCTTGGACCTCAAGGTAAAATAAGACTATATTTCTCTTTATGACTTACGGAGTCCTTGTCTTGATCCTGCTCCATAAAACATGCAGAAATACTTTTCTTGGTCTGTGCACAAGGGTCACTTTCTGTTGTCTTCTTCATCAGTTCAAACACATCTGACCCAATCTGAACTCAAATTAGGGGCCTTGACAGACAGGGCAAACTTTCCAGGCTGTCTGCTGTTCATTGTCTCCCCAGATGTTCATTTGCCTGGAATAAACCATGATGCAAAGGTAGGTTTGGCGTCCACACTGTGCTCATAGGAAGTGTTCCAAGGGTAACTTAGTGGCAGAGACCATGGGATGCTTCCATATAAGACAGAGTTTGACTAAGTATTCACACATGAAGAGTCCTGAGCTTCAGACCATGCCTTGGAGATTCTGGTGTAACGTGTACATACACAGACTCAGTGCACATTGCTGGAACACATGAGTAGAATATAAGGTGGTTGCTTTGGAGAGGAATTAAGATAATTAGGCTTTAAATTAGGACCAGTTACTTGAAAGGCTATTTTCTAATGGTGATTTACTCTAATACAAGTAACAAAAAAATCAACTCTATTTATGTAGTTCAATTCCATTCAAATTACTATATTTGGTTAGCATTTACACCTGACCAAGGCTAGCAGTAATTGTTTATTTGTCTATAATGGTCAAGCTGCAATCAGACTATTCATAAACAGAAAATTAAAGTCCTCTGTGTTTTATAAACTTCTTTCTTTCTTTCTCTCTTTCTTCCCTTTTTCATTTTATGTATTTGGAACAGGGTCTCACTACACAGCTTAGACTTGTAGTGATCCTCCTGTTTTTAGCCTTACAAACACTGGGGCTATAGGCATATGCCACCACATCCAGACTCAGTTCCAGCTCAGCATGCCCTGGGACTGGGCCAGCACAGCATGCAGGACTGGAGATCAAACCCCGGTCCCTGTGCTTGCCAAAGCAGGTGCTTAGTCTGCTGAGTTATCTTCAAAGTCATTTTTCAGTTGTACTGATTTTTCTTTGATTTGATTAGGTATGAATTCTTGATTTTACCTTTTTTTAACGAACAAGTTTTCAGTGTTTACTCTATGGCTTTAAAATTTTAATCACCCCTAAACAGTACTTCTTGTATGTGTGATGTTTCCTTAGATTCATTCATCAGTTTGTAGAAGAAATATTTAAAGGGCCAGGCAGATAGCTCAGTGGATTAAAGCGCCTGTTTAGCAGATGCAAAGGGGTCAGAGATTCGATCCCCAGCCTGCCATGCTGCCCCTGCCCCTGGGGTGTGCTGAGACAGTGATTGAGATTGGGCATGATGGCGTACACCTGTAATCCCAGCACTTTGGAAGGCTGAAAACAAGTCCGATCTGCATAGTGAGATCCTGTAGACCCTGCATTAAAATACAAAAAACAATTTATGAGGATATATGATAATTACAATTGAGTGCATCATAAATTAATATCATCTTTGCTCTCAGTAATACAATAGAAAGGTATAAACACATTTCTCCCGTATTTTAATCTTAGGCAGTGTGCGATTCCAATTAGAGTGGCAATACAAATCCAGTGAAATCAAAATAGGAAGGAGCTATAATCCTTTAAATCAGATTTTGGAAGGACTTCAAATAAAACGCTTTGTCCAGGAAAACTCTCTGGAAAGAACTTTCAAGAAGGAAAGAAAGAAATAAGAGTTAGGAAGTCATTGAGACCAGCACACATTTGGAGAATAGCAGGAGTTTTGATGTTGATGGAGAAAAGCAGTATTTGGAAAAAACTAAATCTGAGAGAGCTGCTTCTGCACGCTGCAGAAGATTCTAGAAGACAAATATTTGAGATCCAAGGCTTCACTTAATGAAGAAACTGAAGTTTGAAGAAGAGGAGTAACATAATGAAAATTTGGCTTCCACATTTCCCCTTTGCATCTCTTCTTTTATTTCGCTTTTCAATTATGTTAACCCAGAACGACCTTTGCAGCAGATTCTCTTAGATGCCCCATTGTCTCAATTATCTGTTCATCATGGGGACCCACGATTTAAAGGAGGAGAACATGGTGGGTTGGCTCCAAAGCAGAAGCAGCCTGACAGAAGAGCCCTGCAGAACTTCTAATCTCCTGATGGCCAGGAGGCAGGAAGAGAAGGGAGGAGCCAGGAAGAATGTACTCTTCCAAACAGTAACTGTGATCTCCGTGAGTGTAGTGACCCCGCCTGCCATCACCATCAGCTATGAACACGCCAGAGGACCAATCCACAGTTAAGTATGGTGTCCTCCCGTGATCTAGTCACCTTCACTGAAACCAAAGTTGGAGCACAGGTGACTTTGCTTTGACATAATAGACAGTTTGAAAATAGAATGTTAAACACAGAGTGACAAGGTAGTTAAGCCAAGGCTTTGCTCTAAAGATGGATTAGAGAGTTATGTGCTAGAGAGACAGATTAGGACAGACTCAAGGTTTGGCAAGATAGCTCAGTGGGCTAAGCACCTGCTTAAGCAAGAGCAGCGACCACAGTTTAATCTAGCACACTACATGCTGTACTTGTCCCACCCCCGAGACTGGGTGGTACGCCTGTAATCCCAGTGTTGCAGAGGCTCAAAATAGGAAGATCATTTGGAATCTGAGCTGTGTAGTGAGACCTTGTACCAAATACATTAAAAAAAAAAGGCGCATCTTCTGTTTAGATGCTTCTAATAAAGTTTTCACTTTGTTTAGGTTTTGACCTTCTGGAAAAGAAGCAAAAATAAAATTGCAGGCTTTTTGCATGGTAAGAACATTTCAGTCAGTCTCTGTCTTACACACACACACACACACACACACACACACACACACACACACACACACTCATTTGATCCTGATACATCCTTAACCTGAATGCAGTTCCCTGGACTGTAATACCAAGAAACTAAGTGTTGCACTGAAGAAGTATAGAAGAAAGGAAATGGGAGGAAAAAATGATTAGAGCCGCCTGCGAGCTAGACTTTGTGCTGAGATTTTTTGCACATATTTTCTTTGCAATTTTCACAGTGCTAGGAGATGAATGTAATGATTGCCATTTTTATAGATGAAGAATTGAAGCTGAGGATTGTTCTATAATTTAAAGTATACACTTACTGAACATGGACCACATGTCAGGCATGATTCTATGTGCTATGGGAGTATAAACCAGTCAATCCTCACAATAGCTTTAGAGATGAGCAGATTATTGCCCTAATTTTATAGGAAAAGAAATGAGGCAAAAGAAGTTAAAAATTTGAACAATATGAAATAATCAGTAAATGAAGGGACTGTGAGTTAAACCTAAAGAAGTGGCTGCACAGTGCTATTGCTTAATCATAGCAGTGTGTATTCCATTAATTTAGCAGTGGGCACAGTTACATGGTAGAGGGCCTTGGATCCCAAGCACATGGAGCTTGTACTTTTCTCTGGGGCTCAAAATAGTTTTAAGCAACCAATTCAGTTCAGTCTGTTCAAAATACATATTGACTGGATGTATGCTAGAGGTTCTGATATATATTGCAGGTATATAGTGCGCGCGCGCGCACACACACACACACACACACACACACACACGCATGCACAGGTACACAAATGCCTACTAGGATCCATGAATGATCTGGGGAAGAAAAAACATCGTTGAAGGTTTATATTCTCTGTTCACATGTCTACGTACTTGCTCCCCTAACTTGGTAGCACTGTCTTCAAAAAATACATTTAAATGTTGACTTTATTTATTTTCTGATGTCTACTAATATTAAAGCCAGGCATACTGAGTTTCTATTGCTACAAAACAAACTACTTCAAAATTTGTGTTTTCAATGTTAAATCAAATATTATTTTTATTTGTTCAAAAATCCAACAGGTCTGACATCTTGTCTTCATTTGTAAGTTTGGTCTCTTTTTGCTGGTTTCACCTGGCCTATTCATGAGGAGGCAGTAGTGGGATACTTTATTTGTGCCTGGACTTTTAAGGTGACCCTGAATACCTGCTCATTTATGCACCTGTGCAATCAGGGTATGTCTTTTTTTTTTTTTTTTTTTTCAGAACCGGGGATTGAACTAAGGCCCTTGCATTTTCCAGGCTTGTTCCACTGAGCCATCTCCCTAGCCCCTTAGGCTATGTCTTTGTCACTGAATCTAGCTACAAAGAGTTTAGAAAATGATGGCCTCTGAGTCTCATACAATTTCCTTTTTCAGGCCAATTCTAGCCTAGAATCACCACATAGGAGGTGATTTGAGAAGATATGGTTCCCAGTTTGGTTGAGAAAGTGAAATTCTACATTCCACCGCTTGCCCATTTTTTAGTGACACAGCCTTGTGAATTTTTTAATATTCAATTTTGAAATTAAGTATTGTACTTACAAACTCAGATTTGAAGTCTACATAGTGCAAGTGTTTCTTTTACCACTAAAGAACAAGTTAAGCTCTCCCCAAGGTAGGGCTTTACAAAGCCTGATATGCCCCTTTACCCTCCGGTGGTGGCCATCCTAGCGGAATTCCATTCTCCCTTTAGTATCTGAGAACTTAAAATTCTTACACATACAGTTAACTACTATTAATTTTGTGTATGATATAGAATGATGATATCATAGAGAAAAGGAAAAATATACTTATTCTTTGAACAAAGACATAAAAAGAGCAATGAAATACCAAAGCTGAAATGAAACTACAGTCCACAGAATGGCAAGTGGTCACAGGATCCTTTGTTATTTCTTTCACTGTCCCATTTCATATTCCTATTTCTCTCAGAAAGTACCTCCAAGGAGCATGTTCTTTGTTTTCTTCCACTTCTTATTGTGGATGGCCTACACAGAGTGTTCTCCCATCTATATTATGCTGTTAGTGGTCCAGTAAATTTAAAGTAAATGTAAGAAAATTGAAAAAAGAGAATAAAATTTAAGGTTTATTGAAAGCTGTGGTTAATATTCTATTATTTGTCCAATTGTGCATAACTATATCTGCTAATCTGAGAAACAGATTTGATGATAAACATTCATATTATAAAACCATTGCTAATCTGATATTCTTATTTTGAAAAGTCTATAACATATGTATTGTTGTATGTTTCTGTGTTTGTATCTTCTATTTATCCTTGCTTTTGCTTTTATTCTTCAAACTAAAATAAAATAAATTTAAAAAAATGTTTTATAATGGACGTGGAATTGTAAAAGCACCCAGAGAAGTTCCTACATTCCAGATGTGCTCTTTTCTGATCTCCAGGACCCTGCCACTGCGGTGCTACTCTTTAGCTAGGATCAGTCACCCCTGGATGTTGAGCAGCCACAGGTTTTCTTCTGCCTATAGTGTCAGCAGCATGAGAAACCCCACATGGCCAAGGGCCAGTCTCTTTTTGTAAGGCTGCCATTGTTGTGATCACTGGCGGATCATTATCTGCTGCAAAAAGACAAGCTAAGCTCAAAGCTGTAGGATAGAGAGATGCAACTGTTATTGGTCCACTAGAATTTATAGTGAGAAAAGCTATCTTTTCAACAAGAGAACAGGCAGAATGAATTGTTGAAGAAGAATTAGGAGGAAGGGGTAACTCCTAGAATACAAAATATGTCCTCAGTCAAGGAAAATTCAATGACCTGAAAGCGCGGGGTCCGATGTCCACAGCTGAACTTCAGATTTGCTTGGAAACAATAGTTCTCATACATCTTCTGACCTTTTTATTTTTTAAATTTAATTAAGTTCATTGATACAATTTAGGTTTATATGATTATCACATTCATTATATGGAATTTGTATCTATACATATATATCTTGATTCATCTTTTTTTTCTCCATT
>PVKA01040883.1:0-18444 GCA_004027165.1 Ctenomys sociabilis | reverse complement strand
TCTCTCTCTCTCTCTCTCTCTCTCTCTCTCTCTCTCTCTCTCTCTCTCTCTCTCTCTCTCTCTCTCTCTCTCTCTCTCTCTCTCTCTCTCTCTCTCTCCTACTCAGAATCTCTGAGATTTGGTCTCACTAAGTTGCCCAGGTTGGCACTGAACTTGTGTTCATCCTCTCTCAGCCCATGTATGCTGCCATGCTAAGCTAAGGCTGAACATCTTTGCCATTTTTTTCCCATCTCTATTCCTCTGCTGTCAGATAGCAATCTTATCAGCGGCACAGAGGTTCTGAAGAGTGTCCCCGCTGGAGCCCATCCTCCCCACCTTTGGGTCCTCTCATGGCAACCTTACCATGGCCTCAATCCCCATGCACTGTCCCTTTAATGTCCTTGATAAGATTCATTCTTGAGTACAAGTTACAGTTGTTTTCTCATCTTGTTGACCATTATTGGAAACAGTTTCTATTCATCTGTGACTCCAAGATTTCATCTGTCATTTGTATTGGGTCAAATTGTCTAGAGCTAGCCTAGGCCTTTCTTAATCCTCAGTGTATCACCCCAGTGTCTCCAAGTCCCTTGCTATGTTATCCTCAAACCTCACTGTCCAATGACCCCAAAGGTATGGCATGCTGAAACTGGCTCTTAGTTGCTCATAAGAACAAATTGCTAAATTTTTAGGACCTTTGTGAGCTGGTTGTTAAAAAGACTCTGTGAAATATCAAACAACATGAACTTAAAATTAAATAAATGGTATTGAGAACAAAGGTTAAAAAAATCTCCTAAATTCATCACTTCCTGTGACCCTTAATCATGTGACAGCTTGAGTGGGTTAAGAGATGCCTCACAGATGACAAAACACAGTGTGTGTGTGTCTGTGGATGACTAACATGCAGTGGGAGCAGGGGAAGATCTACCTGGGTATGGGTGGCTGCCCAGTAGCCCGGATAGAATAAAGAAAGGAAAGGAGGAGGAGGAGGAGGAGGAGGAGGAGGTCTCCCCATTTTGGAGGAGCTCCAGTCTTTACAGTGCCTGTGGATGCTGGCCGCAGCTCTTTAGTCCACCAGCACAGACATGCAGTGGAGGCTCCATGGTGAGCTTCCAGGCCTCCAGCACTGCGTCCCTCCTGTTCTGCAACTTTGGATTTCTTGGCTGTGCAGCTGCTAGGCCATTTGGCTGGCAGCACACAGGTGGTCGTGGATGCTTCCAGCTCGCATTCCATCACCTACTGACTCTCCTTGTGCTATCATATAGGCACTTTGTCTGGATTCTGTCCCTCTAGAGAACCTTAGGTATTATGCACCCAAACTGTTTCTACCACAGTTTTCTGTTATCTATCAACCTGAGCTATTTCTGACTGTGGTAGTATATTCTAGAAATATTGTTCACTGGTGTGCTGCTGTACGCTTCCCCAGCTCCGTGCTCAGTAATTTCACATTTTTAGGTCATAGAGGAAGTATTTATTAAGGCAACAAAGTTGAGGGCTGGCCAGATAAAAGTGCAGATTAAAGTGCCTGCTTCGGAAGACACATGGGCCGTGCTGGCCCAGCACCCGGGCCTGTGCCTGTAATCCCAGCACTTGGAAAGCTAAAAACAAGAGAATCACTACAAGTTTGATCTGAGCAATGACACCCTATAGACCCTGTACTAAATACATTAAAAAAAATAAAGCAACAAAGTGGGAAATTGGTACAAAGTCTGGCTCAATTTATTATTTTGTTGGTTACTGGATTTAAGTACATGATGGAGAGATATTTGCATGGATTAAATTTAAAATTGTGTCCAGGGCCAGGGATATGGCTCAGGGGAATAAGCACATGCCTGGAAAGCGCAAGGTCCTGAATTCAGTCCCAGTTACACACACACACACACACACACACACACACACACATATCACGCACAAATTGTGTCTAGTCTGCAGCTGTTACATTATGAATAGCTTCCGAGTTAAAGAAATAGTCTTCCTGTACCCAACTATGATATAAGTCTGCAAAGAGCTTGTCCTCACGAAGAATACTGAGAGTCTAACACACATCTTCATCTTCGCTGTAGCACCATTGTCTTTCTAATGCAAATAAGCAACAGCCATCATTCCTGACAGGACCACATTCATACCAGCAAAAGCTTGGGTGGTTTCTTTGCTAAACTGTATCCTAATCTTGTATTTACTTACAGGCAATTTCTGTCAAGTCATGGTTGAATTGCAATGATAGGTTGATAAGAAGTACAAAATCTAGTAAAAATAAGCTAAGGCATTCTGTGAAGGTCACTTTCTGTATAGAATATTAAATGTTATATACTTTCATATTATTTGTGGATCATATGATCCAGTTCTTTATGTCAGTAAAATTTATAACACACATACACATACACACTCACAGATTTCCCCCCTGGGAGAGCTGGTAATTAAACATTTGTTAACATACCATTGCCCAGACAATAATTCTTATCAAAACATTTGAACACTTCATTTTATAGGGCTGCTTTCACCATCAGTAGTTGCACTTTCAATAAAATTATGTGTGCAAAAGTTCTCACCACCTCCTTGGAATAATTTTCAAATGTAATCCATGAATTGACCAGCAGGTGTCACTGTGGTGTAGAGTCACAGTCAGAGCAAGGAGTATGTTGGAGTTGAATTACTTCCCCACGGAGTTACGCGCGGAATATCTCCTAGGGTCTCTACTTTCTACGCGCGGCACACCCAGGTTTTCTCAACAGAGAGAGCGAAATGAGAGCGGCATCGTCCACTGGCTTTCTTTGCTTAGTTCGCACTTCTAATTCCACGGTGTGTTCAGGAAGTCGGATGCCTTCCGTTTAGCTTTGTTATTTAAAGTGTGCTTCCTATGCGGGTGGTGCGAGCATCACCGGGAAGCAAGTCAGAAACAGACTCTCAGGCCCTGTTCCAGAGCTGTATACCAAGGGTCTGTATCCTCATATGTAACCAGCGGGTTCTTGTGAACATTTGGCTGTGAAAGGTTCTAGCGTCGGCGACCCACATGTTGGCTAGTTACTGTGAAGCTCAGAAAAAGACGAAAAGTAGCTTTGACCCTCATAGGTTGAGAGACGGAACTTAGAGGGAAAGGGAGGGACCTTTCCCAAGGAGGTGCCTGATGGCAGCATTTCTCAGAGCGTGTGGGAAAGCCTCCCCCACTCCCTGAACTACCTTCTCCCTTCTCTCCCTCTCCTTTGCTTCCTCTCCCCTGGTCTCAGCTGCTTTCTTCCCTGCCACCTCTTGTGTCAGCCACACTGTTATTTGCCAACATGACCTTAAAAAGAAATCCTCATCTGCTTCCATCATGCTACTACTTAAAGATACTTCCTCTTGAGCTTGGTACCCTGGCTGGGGAGATAGCTCGATAGCCTAAGCCCCTGCCTGGCAAGCGCAAGGTCCGAAGTTCGATACCTAGTTCTTCATGCCAAGCCGGCAGTAGGAACCTCTCTGCTATGACTGACGAGCCTCCTCAGATCCATCCTACTTTGCTCTCCGGTCTCTCTTCTTACACACCATCCTGCCCCCACCCCTCATTTATGCCTAGAGCTTAGCTCCACTTTTAGTCTTTTACTTACCCCTCTCCCCAATAGTGGGAACTGCAGCCAGGGCCTCCACCCTGAGCCGCACCATAGTCCCCTGTACTCTGAGATAAGATCTCAGTAGCCAATTTTGCAGAACTTGTGGCCATCTTGTTTCAGCCTCTTAAAATTCTGATATTATAAGCATGCGCCGCTGTGCATGGCTTTCTCTTTTTCCTGTTCTACTCTCCTTTTTCCACAGACAAATACACTCTTTAAACAACCTGGGAAGTCTTATTTAAACCCACTGTACACATTAATGCCCTTCATTATATGCCCTCTATTCCTTGCATTTTTATTTCATGTTGACCATGTCAGTGATTATACTTTTCAAATATCCCTTCTTCCCAGCAGAGTATTTCTTTTCTTAAAAAATTTATTTCTTTGTATTTTAACTTGAAGAGTGAAAAATAGAAGCAAAAACAAAGAGAAAAAAATAACATAAATAGGGTAATATACAATGATACATTATAGATTTTCAAAACATGGATGGCAATATATATATATATATATATATATATATATATATATATATATATATATATATATAAATTCAACACAAGTCAGCAGTCCACATAGAAGAGGGTTATCCACAGAAGTTGTTGACTTGAGCCATTCACAGCTCATTTTATTAATATAACTTTATATACCTCCATTTTTATACTTTTCTGCTGGATAGTTAAGACCAAGTTAAAGCAAGACCTACATAACAAAAAATGTAACTTTTGTATCAGATAAGGTCAGTCAGGTACCCTCAGGGTTTATCCTGTAATCTTTTACTGCTCTTTGTAGATCCCTTGTCAGTGTCAGCCTTGTGGATGAGTCACAGCCATTGCTTGACCAAATTGCTCTCTGTGGAAGCCTGAGACAAAGTTTTCTTTCCATGTGACTCTCCTTAGGCACACTATACATCATCGATTGCATTCCTTTGTGGCCCCATAATCTCCTTGGTCAGAAAATTTGGGGCACTACTGAGTTACATGATGTTACAGTATAGGTTCTCCTATGTCCTCAGTATTCACTGACCTTGAAAGGCTAGGGCCAAAATGTTCGCGGACCTTGCAGCCTTTCTTTTTCTCCAATTTTTGATCTGCAAACTTAGGTTGTTAACCATCTGGAAGAGAAGTTTATTATTACCCTGAAACATATGCAGTTCAGTTTACCAACACTATTAGTCTAAATATCAGACATCATAGGCATAACATGGAACATGTATTTTCCATAAAGTATTAAGATACTAAACTCTAAGTCCATACAGAATATGAAGAAGAAAAAAATTTTAAAAAATAGGAATGAATACTTACATATATTTACATATTTAGAATTCCATCCATATACAGCATAGTAGCATTGTAGCATGACTCTCTTGTGGCATTTTTTCGTCTTATTTTTCATTTACTACCCTTTAAAAAAGGGCAGTACAGTAATAGCTGGTATATCATGACAAGAAGTACATATTTAGAAGACCAGAATGGCAGGTATTTGGAGTGTGACCCTTCTATTACACTTTGTTAAATTCAGTGCAGTTGCTTGGTTCACAGGTATCAGCATATATAGTTAGTTGGGGTGAGAATCCTACCACTTAACTGCTAGTTTCAAAAATCTCCTGATGTTTCTCAGGATCATTGTCTTACCCATCTAGCATGTATAAGTGAATGGCCTTGCCTCTGTCATGTTTCTCAGCATTTTTCCTTGCCTTCTTCTCATTGTCCAATCTTCAAGTTCTCGCTTTCTTTTTAATTGTGTTATACATTTCTATTTGCAGTTCTGCTTTTGAGTTATACTAGGTAGACTATACAATATTTGCACATGTGGGTCTGGTTTATTTTGCTTATAATTATGTCTTCAAATGGCATCCACTTAAATATGAAGGCTTCAAGTTTATCGTTCTTTACAGCTGAGTAATACTCCATTGTAAAAAATACCACATCTTTTTCAGCTATTCCTCATGTGATGGGCATCTTGGTTGTTTCCAAGATTTGGCTATCACAAATTGTGCTGCAATAAACATAGGTACATATATATCCCTATGATAATATGTTTTCAGTTCTTCCGAGAAAGCTCCTGGAAGGGGTATAGCTGGCTAGAATGGGATTTCCAGTCATAGTTTCTTAAGGAGTCTCCATACTGATTTCCATAATGGTTGCACCAGTCTACATTCCCACCAGCAGTGGAGAAGTGTTCTCTTTTCCCCAGAGCCTCTCCAACATTTGTTGTTGGTTGATTTCTTTATGATAGCCATTCTTTCTAGGGTGAGATGGTGCTGTTTTAATTTGCATTTCATGCATGACTAGTGATGTGGAGCATTTTTTTCATATATTTATTCGCTTCTTTAATTTTGTCCTCTGAGAAGTGTGTGTTTATTTCGGATGCCCATTTCTGGATTGGGTCTTTAAATATGAGGGCCCTGAAATATTTTTTAGTTCTTTATAAATTTTAGAGAGCAGACTTGTCTGAGTGCTTATGAGTTAGGATTTTTTCAAAATTTGTGGGTTGTCTTTTCACTTTGATAGTAATTTATTTTGATGTACAAAACCTTTTCAATAAGAGGTGGTCCCAGTTGTTAATTCTTTCAAGTGTTTCCCATGCAGATACATGTTTGTTCATGAACTCCTTTCCTACCCCTATGTCTTCAAGAGTTTCTCCTACTTTGTCTTCCAGGAGATTGAGTGTCTCTGTTTTAATGTTAAGATCTTTAATCCACTTTGACTTTAGCTTAGTGCATGGTGATAGAGCTGGGTCAAGTTTTAGTTTTCGACATATGGAGAGCCAGTTTTTCTAGCACCATTTGTTAAAGAGGCTATCTTTCTTCCAGTAAGTATGTCTGCCCCATTGTTGAAGATCAAGTGGTTGAGTGTGTTCATAGGGGCCTCTGCATCTTCTAGTCTATTCCATTGATCCTCAGGTTTATTTTGTTGCCAATACCCTGCTGATTTTATCACAGTAGCTTTGTAGTATAATTTCAAGTCAGAAATTGTTATGCTTCCTGACTTGTGTTTGTTGGAACCACAAATAAATTGTAAGAATGATTTCTCTAGGTCTAGGAGGTATTTTGTTGGTAGTTTGACAGGGATTGCATTGAATCTGTACAACAGTTTTGGGAGTATGGCCATCTTCATGATGTTGGTTCTTCCTATACAAGAGCAGGGAACATCTTTCCATTTTCTGAAATCCTCTACGATCTCTTTTCTTAGGGTGCTGTAATTTTCCATGAAAAGATCTTTGACTTCTTCACTTAAGTGAATTCCAAGGTACTTCATTTTCTGTGGTGCTATTGTAAAAGGTATTGTTTCTATAGTTTCTCTCTCAGTGTGTTTGTTATCTGTGTAGAGAAATGCTATTGACTTTTGAGTACTGACTTTATATCTTGTGATGCTACTGAATTTGTGTATCAATTCTAGTAGCTTCTTGCTGGAGTTTTTTTTCATCTTCCAAATAAATTATCATTCTTCACCTATTCTTATTCCTTTCATTTCTCCCTCTTGTCTTATGGCTGTAGCTAAATGGTGCCAAAACTATATTGAATAGGAGGGGTGATAGAGGACATCATTGTCTTGTACAAGATCTAAGAGTAAAATATTTCAGTTTTTCCCCATTTAGAATTATGTTAGCCATTGGGTTGTCATAGATGGCTTTTATCAAATTGAAGTAGAGGCCTTCTATTCCAATTTTCTGAAGGATTTTGAACATGAATTAGTGTTGGACTTTGTCAAAAGCCTTTTCTGCATCAGTTGAGAGGATCATGTGGTTTTTAGTTTTCGCTTTATTGATATAGTGTATTACATTTATAGATTTTTGAATACTGAACCATCCTTGCATCCCTGGGATGAATCTTACCTGGTCATGGTGTATGATCTTCTTGATGATTTGCTGTATTCTGTTTGCTAAGATTTTATTGAGGGTTTTTGCATCTATGTTTATGAGTGAAATTGGCCTGTAGTTCTCTTTTTTAGTTGTGTCTGTCTCTGGTTTTGGTATCAGTATAATCCTTATCTCCAGGAATGATTTTGGGAGAACTGTTTCCTTTTCAATTTCATAGAAGAGTTTGTGGAGTGTAGGGATTATATATCTGTAAATGTCTTGAAGAATTCAACTGTGAACCCGTCAGGACCTGGACTTTTCTCTGTCAGGAAGCTTTTTATTACATTTCATATTTTGTTATCCATTATTGGTTTATTGATCTTTGTTATATCTTGTTGATTCAATTTTGGTAATTTTTACCTTTCTAGGAATCTGTGCATTTCATTTGTGTCTTCTATTCTGTGCACATAAAGATTCTTAAAGTAGCTATTGTTAATCTTCTGAATTTCCACTGGGTCTGTGGTGATTTCACCATTTTCATTCCTTATTGCTTGATTTGAATTTTTTCTTTCCTCTTTTTGATGAGGTTAGCTAGTGGCGTATCAATTTTATTTAGTTTTTCAAAGAATCAGCTTTTTGATTCATTGATTCTTTGAACTGTTTTCTTCATCTCAATTGAATTGATTTCTGCTCTAATCTTTATGATTTCTTCTTGTCTTTGGGGCTCTGGGTTTGGTTTGCTCTTCCTTTTCTAGATGTGGTTGGTATCACATTGGTGTGTTTATTTGTTCCCGTTCTGTTTTCCTAATGTGTGAGTTCATAGCTATTATTTTCCCTCTAAGAACTGCTTTCATCGCATCCCATAAATTCCGGTAAGTTGTACTTGAATTTTCATTGAATTGTAGATATTGTTGAATTTCTTGTTTAATTTCATCTGTAACCCATTGATTGCTGAGTAGGGTGTTGTTTAATTTCCATGTATTTAGGGGCTTTTGCTGGTTTCTTTTGTCGTTTATTTCCAGTTTCATTGCACTGTTGTCAGATAGTACACATGGAATAATTTCTGTTTTCTTGCATATACTTTATTTATTTATTTATTTTTGATTGAAGAACAAATAGCAATGAGACAGTTTAAAGACAAATTAACTGGACAGACTCGATAATTAATACATTGGAGACTGTTTTTGTAATGTTTTGGTATTGTACAAGGTGCATAAATGATATTGTACACTTACAGACACTATTATAGCAGATGTCTCCAATCAGTAACTTAAGAGAGTGTAGCTGTTTACTTATCTTATTTCTTTATAGCTGAATTGTGTCCCAGATTCAATAATTAATACTTTCTACCTTGTTATCTTCCTAGTGGTTGTCCACAATACCAGAAGGTGACACAATACCCTGTCTAGCCACTATTAGTGCAAATCTTGCCTCACATAGAATTATGTAAAAGCACTGTATATTTACCCTAACTGTACTGTCTATACAAACACATCTTGGTTCTCCCTTTTTTTGTCCAGACCTATCAAAGATGGGCACTCCGTTGTCATCAAACCAATTTAGGTGTCTGAACTCGGTGACACAACCCGACACAGTCCAGCATTCCACAATAATAGTGAGTTATCTGAAGAAGTTGTTGACTATAGTCATTTACAGCTCAACTTATTATTATGGCTCCGCTTTATATACCTCATTTTTATACTTTTCTGCTGGATGGTTAAGACTGAGATAGAGCAAGGCCTATGTAGCTTTTGTATCTGATGAGGTCAGTGAAGTTCCCTCAGGCTTTATCTTGTAATCCTGTACCTTACTCTGTAGATCCTTTGTCTGTGTCATCCATGTGGATGAGTCACAGCCAATGCTTGAGCAGTTTGCTCTTTGTGAGAGCCTGATCTTGCATGTACTTAAGCATGACCTATGGATCAGTAGGTGGTCTATTTTAGAGAATGATCCATGTGCAGCTGAAACAAATGTGTATTCAACTGTGGTTGGGTGGAACACTCTGTATATGTCCGCTAAGTCCATTTGTTCCTGGCTCTGGCTCAGTTCTACTACTTCTTTGCTAATTTTTTTGTCTAGTTGACCTCTTTGTGGGATAAGGGGTTATTTAGGTCTCCTGTTAAGATTGTGGTATTGGATATTAGTTTTTTCATGTTCAGTAAGATTTGTCTTATATAGTTGGGTGCTCCCCTGTTTGGTGCATATATATTTGTGAGTGTTACCTCTTCCTGTTGAATTCTTCCCCTAACCAGTATATAGTGGCCTTCTTTATTTCTTTTGATCATTTTTGGTTTGAAGTTGAGACTGTCTGAGAACAAGATTGCTACCCCTGCTTTTTTCTGTGGTGCTGGGGCATGCAGTATTTTTTCCATCCTTTGACTTTAAGCCTATGAATGTCCTTTTGAGTTAAGTGTGTTTCTTGTATACAGCAATATTGTTGGATATGTGTTGACTTATGATTGTCATGTTATTTACCTGTTGTTGTTTACTCCTTTTTGTCCTGTGTTTAATTGTTTGCCCTATTTAGTGGGTTCCTTCTGTTCTAATTACTGGAGTTCTGGTCATTGTGGTCCCTCTCTAGAACATTTTTCAGTAGCCTGTACAGGGATGGCTTTGTCCTCATGAAATTCTTAGTTGTTCTTTGTCATGGAAGTACTTCACTTCTCCATAAAACTTGAAAGAGAGTTTTGCAGAGTATAGTAGTCTGGGTTGGAATTTGTTTTCATAGGGGACTTGAAGTACTCTCCTCCATGCTCTCCTGGCCTTCATGGTTTGTGAAGAGAAGTTGGCCGTAATTCTGATGGGTTTTCCTTTGAATGTGATCCGCTTCTTTTCTCTAGCACCTTTCAGTATAGTATTCTTGTGTTGGATTTCTAGGATTTTGACTATTATATGTCTCGGTGTGTTTGTAGTTGGGTTGAAGTTATTTGGTGTTCTGTATGCTTCGGTTACCTGAATGTTTGATTGTTTCCTCATATTTGGGAAGTTTTCTGTGATTACTTCCGCCCATATTCTTTTTATATCATTTGTGTTGACTCCTTCTTTCTCATTGATGCCTAATAGTCTCACATTGTTCATCCTGGCATCATCTTGCAGGTGATGGATTATTTTTTTCCTGCATCCTAGTTGTTTTTAAGAGATCTTTTTTCACCTTTTTACTAGCTGCCCCAGCGTCTTCAAGATCTGAGACTCTGTCTTTGCTTTCACTCAGACAGTTTTGTAGACTCTTGATTGAGATTTTAAGTTTTTCTGTATCTCTTTGACTGTGCTTCATTCGATCTATTTCTTTCCTGTACTGCTCATTCAAGGCATCTGTCATATTTCTAATCTCTTTTATTTTTTTGTCAATTTTTTCATTAGAGGTAGCTATTAATTCTTTTGCTGAAGATTTTTTTTTTTCCAAATTGTGTTTCTTCCACATATTTCTGGAATTGATTCCCTACTTCAGATGTTATGATTTCAGAGATTACTTTTTTATTTCAGAAATTATTTCTTCTATGAGTTCCTCTTTACCTTTTTGCTGTTGTTTCTTTGCCTGAGACGCTGTTACTTCATATGTTTCAGCTGGAATAGTGTTCTCTGAGGTTGTTCTGGGTGGGCATTGGGTTCCCCCATATGTTTCTGGATTTGATTCATTACTTCTGATGCTATGTATTCAAAAATTTCTTTTTTTCTTTCAGGTGTTAATTTTGGTCTGAATTCCTCTATACCTTTCTGCTGTTGTTTCTTTCCTTCTGACTCTTAATTCATTCATTTTAGCTGAGTTAGTGTCCTCTGTACTTATCGTTGGTGGGCTCGAGGCCTGAGATTGCATTTGACTCCTTGTTCTTATCATGACTTGTAGCTCTGACCTCTGACTTTTGTTGTAGAGTTTTGGTGCGGTTCTAACCTTAGCACCATATGAAGTTCAGGTGTTGTTCCACTAAGTTCTAGTTCATGTAGATTTCCCTGGCTTGGGTCTGGCTGCTGTGCTCACCTCCTTCCCATTACTGTTCTTGGAGGTGAGCCTGTTGTGCCCCTTTGACAAGAAGCTGTGCTTCTGGATTAGTTGTGTGGTTTTGACCCTAGGCTTAGTGCAAGGACTTCAGCCCCAGAGTTTCTCCCTAGGTCTGTATGGCAGACCTGGGCTGGGTGTGGAGGAGTATGTGGGGGTGGCACAGGAGAGCACAGAAGCTCTCTCCCACACTCACCGGGCCTGGGCTTTGGTGGGTCTGCTGGGTTCCCAAAAGGGTGGTGTATGTTCTCACTCACTGGGCAGGCTGTGCTGGGTCTGGGTCTGTGGGGCAGGACTAGAGAAAGCTGGGAAAGTCTCTCTAGCACGGCGGGTTGGGCAGGCTCAGAGTATTTCTTTATAAAAGGAAGGGAGCATGTCTGTCTTGTTCATGTGAGTATTTCACTACAGCCTCTGAATCCTTATGTGTCCCAGTGCTCCCTCCCCCAGGGCCCCTGAGGTGTCTTCCTTCACCTTCTCTTTCCACTCCTGCGCTGACCCTGTGCTTGCTCTTCTCCTGTTTCTCAGTCTTACTTTGATTCTCTGCACTGTCCTGGCTGCTTGGGCCCTGGCTCCCATTCTGCAGGCTTCTGTGGACCCCAGTCGCATACCTAGAGGCAGCCCTGTGTGAAGGGTGGGCCTTGTGCTGCCCCTGCCCTTCAAGAGGGTTGTGCAGTCCGCATAAATAGAAAACAGCTCATCTGTGTGGTAGACACTGTGTGAAGGTGTGCCTCTGGCAGGCATTCTCCCTGAAGGGCAGGTGGCTGAGGTAGGCCTCTGTGCCAGCCCAAGCCAGAATGAAGCAGGAAAGGTCTGCGCTGGAGGATGGAGTTGGGGAGGTGTCCCCCAACTCTCAGAAGTAAGGTGTTGGAAAGCAAAGGGAGAACTTAACGGCAGCTGGAAGGGTTTGTCATCTGTTAGCCTATTAGCCTGAGAAACAATTAAGATCCTTTGCTTCTTCATTGCTCATGAGTTTAAAAAATAGTAATATTGATGCAGGGGCACATGAAGACAAAGGCAAGCAATCAAGTTGTACTTTTTCTTAACATGGAAATAACTAGAGAAAAAATGGGCACCACCCTCACTTGCTTCATTTAGCTCCCTGCTTACACACTGCCCAATCTGCACACTGTCTTACACTGGGGACCACTTTTTTTACTTAAGCCAACTCCAATGCCTGTACATACCAGGCCTCTATCCCCTGAAGAATTTATCCATCAAAGCTCACAAGTTAAGCTGTCTGCTTGACATAATCATGGCATAGTCAGAGACCACCATAGGGACAAAGAGCAAACAAAGTCCTGGACTCTTAACCTGTTCCTCATTAAAAGCATGATTTATATTTTTTCTGACACAGCCAAGGATTTAGAAGTGGTTTTTGCTAAAATCTATGACTTTTTCTTGGTCCCAATAGTGCCCAATAGGTAACTAAAAGTAGAACAAGATTTGAACTTCATTTTGTAGAGCTCTGTGTCAAATCCTTCTCAGCTCTTCCTAGAGACATGTTGTCATTCAGGGACTGCTTGGCCAAAAGTTGGACACAACAAGGTTCGTAGCCCCCTTGTCTGTCTTATCACCTTCCAAGACAAAGGCACCCACAATTTGAAGATACCACTGCCCTAAATCCATGGTCACCTTGGATTCTAGGATACACAACTGAGATTGGACTGCAAGCCAGGAAGATTTCACCTACTGGAGCTTAGTTGTTAGGATTCTTCCCATGAGACCCATACTGTCCCTCAAGTTCTGAGGATTCATCCTGAACCGTGGAACTAGGACAGAGACAATAGTCAACTGGATCAGACTCCTTACCAAGTCCTCCTGATTTTTGTAGCTGCACCAGTCTGAAGCCCTGCATCTGAGCACATCTTTTCCCAGAGCTCAGGGTGGGGTCCTTGCCCTTTTGTGGTTCCTGTCCTTATCAGGAGACAAGCTTGGACTTTAGAGCAAGGCTCTCTTTCTCTTTTAACTAAACATTTTCCATGCAAATTTATGCTTTAGTTTAAATTTTCATAATCACTAAAGCAAAGATCCATGCTAAGTGGTAACATGCTCTATTTAAAATTTTTTTTATTCATTTTAATAAGAAAAATAAGCAATGAAACAGTTTCAAAACAGGTTAGTAAGACAGTTATAGTAATTAATACATTGGGTAACATGCTCTTAAGGAAAACCTTTCAGGATTTATTTCTCATGAAGATTTATTCTTCACTATTGCCTTGCTCTGAAATTTATGGTTTTATTCACAAAGTTGTTTTACACATAGTTGTTTCAAATGCACAAGCATTTATAAAGCATTTCCATTGTTCCAGGAAATGTGCTAGGTACTAGAGTTATAAATGCAAACCCATCAATACTTCCCCCTAAAGAGATCGCATCATGTTGGGGACCCACTGTACAGTGCTTGGGGGAGGGAAAGAGAATGAAAATCACAGATTTAGAGATGTGAAATATCACAATATATTTGGATGTGGTCTTTGACTCTGTATGACTGAGTCAAATTTTTAGGAAAGGAGAGGCAGTTAAGAATGATAATACATAAAAAAATGATAATACACTTACACTAGAGTCTCTATGAAATGTATATTAGTGTAAGACAGGTATGCTGAGTAATTGGTGCCATACCACACAGCTTATTTGTGGTAGAGCTAGAATTTGACCAAAATATGATGGGATATAAGAATTTGAATCTTATTAAAACTCAAGTACTTAAAGGACAGATGCATGAGAAATTTTTCTAGTTAATGTGCTCATGAGTTTTCCCTGCTAGTTTGTGATTTCTTTTAAGGATGAAAATCTTTTATGTTTATTGTTCTCACTCTATGTCTTAATAGTATTTGAAATAAAGGATATATTTAAGGAATTCTAGTTCTTGTCCCTATTCTTTACCGGAATCCTTAGTGTGGTCCTCCTTCCGGTGCAGTGTAGCACCGGAATCCTGCCATCTCTTTTAGAAACAAACAAGATTTTAGTTTTTTTATTCTTTCTGTAGTGTATTCCCAACTTGTGGTCAACTTGCTACACCCAACTGAACTGAATTAGTGTGGTGCTGGGCATGGGAAGCCCACCTGCAGATTGTTGCCAGCAGCATAGGAGGCAGGACTGGAGAAGCTGTATAGAACTGTTAAGGAAGCTGTTTGGAAAACTGTTGGAGTTGTTGGAAGCTGCTGGTTCTCTTGGGCTATTCTTTTAGAGGATGATAGCTTTCCTGATGAACTTGTCTGTTCTCATTGGAGGAGGAACACTGGACCTTTGTTGTCACTGAGAATGGCTATGGTTCATTTTGGAGGGAGCTCTAGTCTTCATCTTGAGCATTGTTTCCTGGCTCTGGAGGGGAAGATGGCACTGTTCAACCTTGTGGACAAGCTCGTCATGTTGGCCATTCTGATGGGACTTCAGCTTTCTTCATCACTGGAGGAGGTCAGGACTTCACTGTTGTTGAGGATGGCTGTGGTACTTCTTAGGGTACTTCTCAGCTCTGCTTCTTACATTGAGCATTGCTTCCTTGCTCTAGCTCAGCTCTCTTAGCCTGTTGTCACAGGTCCTTTATCCCACTGGCACAGACTTTCTAGCTTCCACCACTGACCTTTGGGCCCCTCTAGCACAGATCTGTGAAATAGACCTTCATGAGACTGTCATAGGTGTAGGCCTCCATTTGGACTTGTGGGAAGCACTGTTATGGGCTCTAAGTCTTTGGATAGACTCATGTAGGACATTGCTGTGGGATTCAGGCCCTCAGCTAGATTCTTTGGTCTTTAGTGTGTGGACAAATTTCCTGTACTTGTATATGATTCTTTGGGTGATTCATTATAAAATAATTGTATAAAATATGCTCTGTATTGTATTGCTCCATTTGAAAAACCTACAAAGTATTTTCTGAGCCTGAAGTTCAAGGTCAAGCTTAACTACCTACCTTCCTAGGTAGTAATCTACTTCCTTAAGCAAATCTTTGGGTGGAAAGCAACTAAAGTGATCTCTGAAGAAGAAAGACCCATTTATAAGAAAATGGAAGCCCTGACATTATTTTGACTGAAACCTAGAAACATATTAAATCTTGTAAGCACATCTCTCAGTTATACTAATAATTATTGGCTACCCATTTACTTAAGAGTAGAATGGAAATAAGGGTAGCTGTTTCTTTCTCCATGGCATTACTTGTAGCAGTGAGGACTCCAAGTCACATCATGTAATGAATGGGAAGACCGGCCTCATTTTCTCTTCACAATATTGAGTATTTGTGTCAAAAAGTTATGGATATAGGACCAGGATTATAATAAGAATGCAAGGAACTATTAAGGAAAAGGAAATTTCTAGTTTTCTAACTCCTATATAAAAATAATCCTTTAAAGGGCCTTGTGAGAATGAGATTTTTGTCTCAGAAAATTGCGCTGTTGCTTTCTTTTCTCCAAATTGTGTGTGAAAACAATCATTTATTTTTAGACTCTCTAAATTTCCTGGACTAGTTCAATATTTTCCTATAGAAAAAATATTTTCCTATGGAAAAGTATGTTTGATCAATAGCAATACAACTTTCCCACCTTTTCCATTCTGAGACAATTATTTGTTTCTAAAAATTTTCCATGTGACTTCAGCTTTCTCTCTTCAGAAAGGGAGAGTATTTGGTGTAAGAATTTGATATATGGTATAGTTACTATGTGAAGTTCATATTTATTAGATATACAATTTCAATCTTTGGAAAAGTGTATTTTAACACTGTAAAACAGATTCACTAAGAATTGCATAAATGATGTAACTGTTAAATGAAATTAGGTAATATGTAAATGAATGAATTTTGAAATATAAATAAACAAGTCTATAGATGTCTTGTGCACTTTTTCATTGCTGGGGAAGAAATGGCTGACACCTATGGCTTCAAGGACGAGAGGCTGATTCTGTCTCATGTTTTCAGTCCATAGCTGGCTGCACTGCACAGATGGCCATGCTTGAAAGCCCAGCCTGGGTACAGAAAAGCCTCTTAGCATTGTGGCCAGGATGTAGAGACAGGATGAAGAGGAAGGTGGGGGGAAATGTACCTTTCCCAGTGATTGGCCTCTTCCAATCAGGTTCCACCTCCTTGCAGAACATTTAGCTACTGAACTCATTAGCAGATAAATTCATTGATGAGTATGGCACTCCCATAATCCAATCATCTTCCAAATGCCCTGCTTGTGAGTGCATGAGGCTCTGTGTGTGGGTGGGAGGGCAGTCTAGATCTGAACTATACTGCACCCACAAGGTTCATGTCATTTCCTTATGTGAAATCTAGTTCATAATTTAAGAATTCCTAAGGTCCCCAAAGCTTTAATATTGCTGAAAAGCCCAACTACAAGGTATCTTCTGAGCCTGAAGTTCAAGGTCAAGCTTAACTACTGTAAAAACCAACCAAACTTAAATACTACTGACCTATAATGACACAGGGTAAACAGTTCCATTCCAAAAGGGAATTATAGAGGGATAGAAAAAAATTGGGCCAAAGCATGAATGAAACCTACTAGGGTCAACATTAACTCCCATAGTTCCATGTCTATCCCTCAGCAAATTGTGGCAGGATGTGAAGATCAAGTGGCTCAGGTAGCCCTGTCCCTATAGCATTGCCAGTTGCAGCCCTCATGGCCTCATGCAGGGTAGTGCCACTGCATAATTCCTCAGCAGATATTCTGTGTTCTTGGCTTTTCCAGCATTCTGGAGTTCCCACTGCACCTTTGGCTTCATTCTCATGGCTTTTTGCCCTGCCCTCTCATGGGTACACTGCCTGCCCTCCCAGACCTTCTTCGGAAGTCTGGGTGAACGTTTCTCTGATCTTCCAACTCTTACATTCTGCATGGCCATAACACCAGCACCCATGGATGATGGCACAGGCTTCTATAAGCCCAAGCAATAGCCAGGCCCTTTTGGATTGTTGCTGTGGAGGCCTCTGAGTACCTGGCTAAATCACTGTAAGTCAAATCTGAGGAAACCAATTTCCTAGGCACTCTTCTTAACTTTTTCAATGTCCTGATGTAAAGCACTTGGCTTCTTTTTAATACTAATCTTTCTAGCAACCACACTCTTCAGAGAAAATTTTTTTTCAGGTGCTTCCTTTTTGGAAAAATGGGAAACTATTTAAATAGGCCATTTTCCTGTTGATTTTCAAAATCTGGCTAAAAACTATCAAGAATATTCTTCCCACATACTGAATATTGGGCTGTATTACCTCTGAAAGACTGATTATATACCCCCATTTATATCAGCTTCTGGAAAAGTCTCAGGACATGGGCAAAATATAGACAAATATTCTGCCAAAGTGAACCTCACATTGCTTCTAGCCCAACTGCTAGTGGGGTTGTGGTTCCCAACTGAAACCTCCCAGACCTGGTCTTTATTTTTTTTTAATGTATTTGGTGCAGGGTCTCATTATGCAGCTCAGACTGGTAGTGCTCCTCCCGTCTTCAGCCTCCTCTGTGCTGGGATCACATGCCATGCCTGCTCTCAGTGGCAGACTCAGTGTGCCTGGGGCCAGGGCCAGGGTGGCATGTGGTGCTGCGGATCGAAGCCTGGTCCCAAGCCAGGCCTGGTCTTTACTGTGAGCATTTATTTCAGCATTCTCTTCTAAGTGCTGATAAGAATATTCCACCAAGCTTGACTTATTCATTCTAGGGTTTCTCTATTCAATATCTTCAAACCTTTTGAAACTCTTTCTGCAAATAAATTCCAAAATTTTAAACCACATGGTCAAGTGCAGTGACAGCAACAATTCCATACAATTTCTCTTAGTTCCTTGTCTGTAGGACAAAATGCTCAAGAGGTTTATTTGGACTTGCATGCATTAGTCCATTGTATGGTGGCTCCAAAGCATAAACATCATGCTAGAAGGGCCTGGGCAGGGACGAGCTGCTCACATTGTGGTTGTCAGGAAGCCGAGAGAAGGGAGGGAACCAGGAGAGGCATATGCCCCTCTCAGCCCACACCCCTTTAGAGAGCCTTTCTTTAGATAAGGCCTCACATCCTAGTGGCATATTAAGTTACTGAACTCATTAGTGGATGAATTCACTGATGAGTATAGCACACTTCTTCCAAAAGTGCTGTTTATAAGTGTTTGAAGTTTTTTTTTTT
>PVKA01040882.1:0-18447 GCA_004027165.1 Ctenomys sociabilis | reverse complement strand
ATCGTGAGCCCATAATATTAAGCTGAGCTGTAAATGGATATGGTCGACAATTTCTTTGAATAACTCCCTATGGTTGCAGAGTGCTGGACTGTGTTGGATTGTGGTGTCGAGTTCAAGAACCTAAGGTAGTTGAATGTCAATGGAGTGCCCACTTTTGACAGGTGTAGACAAAGGAAGGGTTGTAGAAAGAAAAAATCATCCTGTGTGTGTTTAGACAGTACAGTTGGGATAGATAACGCTGTGCTTCTACATAATTCTATGATAGGCAAGATCTGCACTAATGGTGGTTGGACAGGATATTATGTCGGCTTTTAGTGCTATAGTCATCCACTAGGTAAATAATTATTGAATCTTTGATATAATTCAGCTGTATAAAAACCTGTAAATATAATATCATGTATGCACCTTGTACAATACCAAAACGTTATGAAAACAGTTTGCAATGTATTATTTCATTGACTCTGTATGGTTATGGTGTTTTGAAACTGTCTGATTGAGATTTGTATTTCAATAAAATAAAAATAAATGGAAAAAAAAAGGAAATAGAGTGTCTAGATGTGCGCACAGAGTGGACAGTACCACAGTCCTTCATCAGGCTGCACAGCCTGGAGTCAGACTAGGTTCTGAGAACAAGTCTGACAAGTCAGAGTCCTAGTCTTTAGGATGTAGACTCAATCCAATGCCAAACAAGAATTAATGCCTGGCAAGCAAGTTCCACAGGATATGCAACTTCAAACACAACTCCTTTGCTATTGGAGCTGTTATTTGAAGTTAGTCTACAGTTATTAGAGCCAAGACCTCAGGTTAAAAGAATTGATGCTCAGTCCCTCAGTGTATAGCCAGATCTCCTAAAATCAGATGCCATAGCAGAGAGTACTGGCAGGGTTTGTCAAGGTGCTTCTGAGAAGACAGAAAGAGAGCCATGAAGGCAGCAACCAGGCAAGGCCAGGCCCAACGACCCAGACTGTATTATCCTCTACCTCCCCACTACCTTCCAACTACCTTCTAACTAACTTCCAGCTAGTTCTTCATCCACAAAATGAGGTTTGACTTCCTGATCTGTCAAGTCCCTTCCAAATCTAACTACCGGGCTTTCTGTCCTGAAGTCACTTTGTTTTTTTTTTTGTCTTTCCATTTCACAGCTAAGATTAATATCTCCATAATCTGAGTTTAGTACTCTCCCCTGAAATAGGCATGTACATGCAGAACTCTTCAGGGAACTGGTGCTGTACGTGGAGCTCTCCATTCCATCTGCAAGACTTATGATGCTTAAAAACTAACCCTCAAAAATGTTCCTATGTGTTAAGCTCTGCCTCTTTAAAAATATTAAGTGAGGCATGCTGAGATGGAGAATGAAAGTAGGCATGGTGGCTCATGCCTGTAATCCCAGCGCCTGGGAAGCTGAGAAAAGGAGGACCACTATAAGTCCTGTCTGTGTAGTGAGACCAAGTAGACCCTGTATTAAATACATAAAATAAATAAATAAGTAAATAAAAAAATGTTAAGTGAAGCCCTAATCCATGGAAACTATAAACATCACTCTACATGGAAATAAAGTCTCTGTTGGTTTAACTAAGATGTAAATTGAGATGAGGTCATATTAGAATAGCATGACCCAATGTAACTGCTATCTTTATAAGGAAAAAATATAGTGAGACATATTTTCCCAGAAGGAAGACACCAGAGGAGACATGAGGAGAATGGCATATGACAGGAGAAACAGGCTGGAGTAATACATACACAGGCCATGGAAGTTAAGGATCAGCAGATGCATGAGAAGCTTCATGCTAGAGAAATAGTGAGCTGGGCGGGGTGGTGCATGCCTGTAATCCCAGCACTTGAGAGGCTGAGGCAGGAGGATTATTGTGAGTTCGAGACCAGCCTGAGCTACAAAAGTGAGCTTAAGGCCAGCCTGAACTCCATAGTGAGACCCTGTCTCAAAAAGACACACACAAAAAAAAAGGAACAGAGAAACAGTGAGTAATTCTCCACCCCCAGAGACTTCAGAGAGAGAGTACAGTGCTGTCCATGACTTGATTATGGTCTTCTAGTCTCACTAATGAGAGAATATAATTCAGGCACTGTAAGTCACCTTGTTATGGGCCTTTGTTACAGCAGCCCTACAAAAAGAATACAAATGCCCCTAACTTTTCTCCCTCACCTGCCTCCCTTGCCTTGCCACACACCACCTATAATCCCTGTGGGCCCACACAAACTGGTTCTTGCCAGAGTACTCCTTGAGTCATCAGACCTGCTTTGATCTCTTGGCTCCTTGAACTTGTGCCCCATGCTCTGTACAATGGTCCCCTTGATTGTCCCATGTATATGTGTCCTTTATCCTTAACTGAAATGAAGATCCCTGCATGTTAAATCCATGATTTTGCTTCTCCCTTAGTCTCCTGTAGATCTACACTGTATATTTATGGTACCATAGAAAATATTTGGATATATTCCTCAGTTACTGAAATATAGCTCCTAAAACCATTGGAATGGTGTAAGTGGTAAGTGTGATAGGAGGATCTTTTCTCTAACTATGTGAATCTTGGGGCTCTGAGCCCCTACATAGCTTCATAATTACAGCTGGACTCCGGAAAGACCATGCCTTGACTAAAAGCTTAAAACTTTGAGCACTCCCACCCTTATCTCCACATAAACAGACTCTAAGAAGATAAAAGGAAGCTAGAAATTGAACTCACTACCAGTGGCCAATGATTCAACCAACCATGCCCGTGCAATGAACTCTCCATGAAATTCCTAGGTGCTGGATTCAGAGAGTGCTACACTGATGGCCACATATCTCATTATGAAGCAGTCACCTCAATGCCACAGGGGCGAAGCTCCTGTGCTAATGGCGCTTCTCTGACCTTACACTGTGTGCCTATCATCTAGTTGTTTATCTGTACCCTTTATAATAAACTGTTAAGCATATGTGTTCTGTGGACTATTTTAGCAAGCTATTAAACAGGAAGGTGTGGGAACACCTGATTTATAACCTATCAGTCAAACTATGTGTTGGCCTAGAATGTGTGATTGGTATCTTCAGTAGGGGACTCTGATGAACTGAGTCTTTTAACTTATAGGATAAAACTTTGGACCCAGGTGGTGTCAGAACTGAACTGATGAAATCCAGTTTGTGACAGACAGTTGGAGAAGTGGTGTTGAAAAACATACCATGTGTGTTTCAAGGAATGATATCATTGGGTGTCAAAAGGGATGTAAGAAAAATATCCTCAAGAGTCAAGCAATCAGGGGCTGGGGAGATGGCTCAGTGGAATAAGCACTTCCCTGACAAGCACAAGGGCCTGACTTCAATCCCTGGTTCCACCAAAAAAAAAAAAAAAAAAAAGAAGAGTCAAGCAACCTATGATTCAATAGTATTAAAGGGCTATTAATGTAAAAATATAGTAACAAAAATATAACTTCATTGAACAATCAAAATGCATTGAAAGGAATTCTGTTGAAATCCTATTCTTTACTATATTTCAAAAATAAAATGAGTCTCTTTTTAAATGTAAAATTCAAGGTAAAACAATTAATAGAAAGTTTACTGTGAAATAGTGAATTTAATGCCAATATATCAGCTTCACTCCTGAAATCAAATATAAATTACCAGAAACTTATTCATTTGAAGCTTAAACAATACTTCATTTAGAACATTGGGCACTAAGATAAATCTAAAATAATGATCAATCAAACTCTAATAGGCAATAGATTTAGAAAGTCTGAGAATATTCAATCACCGTAGAGATGTTATTGGAATAGGAAAACTGAGCACACCTTTATTCATAGACCAGAATTAATGAGTACCTTATTTACCTAGACACCCACTTCCTTCTCACTAAATTATTTGATTATAGATTCTACAATCAAATCTCTTAGAGTTAGAGAACACCCTGCAAGTCATAGCATCCGCTCTCTTGCCCAGTGTATAATATTTTCCACATCCCTCCTCGATTGGCCATCAAATCTTTGCTTGAACACAACTGACCAAAAAGAAGGCTTTCTGCTCTGAAATGCACCTATTCCATTGCTGGGTTAACAAGAAGAAGGACCTAGAGCCTCTCCCAATTGGTGTGCTTGTCAAAGGAGAGCTCCTAAAGAGAAGATGCTCAGTGTTGTCTTCTAGCCCTCAGCTTTCAACCCTCCATACGAGGTTGCAGATCAGAATAAAGATCAGTGGTGATTCTTGGGCAGAATTTCCTTCACTGGCCAAGTTAGCCACCAGTGCAGTTACTTTGCAAGTCCTCAGACCCACTTCTCTGATGATGTATCTCAGCATTTCCTTCCATGTAAAGTAACCCCCAAACATCGTCAGTAAGATCAGAGGTTCCTGAAAACACGAAGGACCTTGTCTTTGCTCTCACCGTAAGTACTTCCACCCACAAAGAAAGTTTGAACATAAAAAGCTGGAACTTAATGGATTTGAGGATAACTGCTGCTGGACCATTTCATAGGCATTTAGATACTTTATCTATACCTCTTCACCTAATAATGAGGCCATAAATCAGGTAGGTTATAAAGAGAAAAGTAACAAGGCTTATATTAGTTTAAATGCTCCAAAACACATCCTCATAAACTTAGCACTTAAAATCACATAATAGTTATCTTGCTCTATCTGCACTTTAGGAGTCTGGGCATACCTCTGCAGGTGCTCGCTTCTTCTCTGGAGGCACCACTTGCAACAGATCTGCCTCCAAGCTCAATGAGATGGTTAGAATTCATGATCTTCACAAGAACAACTCTGCTCAACTTCTGCTATGGCTTGGGTCTAGATATCCTCTCTACAAAGCCTAATTCACTTTTAGATGGGACTTTTTCATATGTATTGAATCAAGAGTTTATGATTGTTTCATGGTTCAATACTGGGATTAAGAACACTGGGACTGAGGGTGGGTGATTACTGGATCGGTGAGTTGACTGGATTGGCACCACCCTAACCCCAACAGTCTGGATAAGATAAAAGGTGCAGAAAGAGGCTTTTCTTCCCTCTCCCTGCTTCACAATACCATGAACTGTTGCTCCTGTGCCATGTGCTACCCTGCCTTGGAGCCAGCTGAGTACAGACTGAACCCTCCACAAACTGTGAACTAAATAAACCTTTTCTCCCTTAACTTGTGGGTGTTGGGTATTTTGTCTCAACAATGAAAAAAGTAACTGAGACAGCTTCTAAACATAGCTACTTTATGCTGCTAAGGACACTAATGGTTCCTTGCCATATGGCCCTCCCATAGCTTTTCTCACATCATGGCCAATTGTTTCTTCAACCCAGGAAGAAGAAAAGAGCAAGTCTACTAGCAAGGAGTCTGACACCAATGTAGAGATCAAATGACAGCCTATCATTTTATGAGTTACAAACAAGCTACCAATTCCACCCATGTTCACAGATTAGAATTGTAAGGTATGATAGTAGAAGCTAGAATCAGTATGTATTATATTAACAACTGTCTACCTCAGCTTCAAGAATCTGTTTGGTTTTTAATCCTAGTGATGCTGTGTCTATGAGGCTTCAGAAAAATTGTTGTAAGATGCAGTAAAGAAGGCAAAACAAATGGTGCCTGGTTGTATGTGCCTGTAATCCCCGTGTTCAGTGTGGCTGAGGCTAGAGGATGGCCAGTTCAAGGCCAGCCTCAATTACATAGTGAGTTCAAGGCCAGCCTAAACTATATACAGAGACCCTGTCTTAAACCAAGAAAAGTAAACTAAAGCAGGGGAATAACAAGTCTGAACCCAGTCTGGGCAATTTAGTGACTTAGCAAGACCCTTACTCAAAATAAAAATTGAAATTTAAAAGGTGGCAAGGAGATGTAGCTCAGTGTGAAGGCCCTGGGGTATAATTCCCAGTATTCCTCTCCAACTCCCCGACCCCAAAAAAAAAAAATCATAGCAAAACAAGGAAAGGATTCTCCTGTGATTTTCTTTTTTTGTTTTAAAGGATATTTATTTATTTATTTATTTATTTATTTATTTACTTACTTACTTACTTACTTACTTACTTACTTTCTGTATTTTAGGGAAGGGTCTACAGGATGTTTAGGGTCTCACTACTAGATCTGACTCCTAGTGAGTCTCCTGATTTACAGTCTCCCAAATGTTAGGATTACAAGCACACGCCCAGTCTCAATCGCTGTCTCAGCCCACCCCCAGGGGCAGAGCCAACACAGCAGGCCCTGGGGATTGAACCCCCTTCCCCTGTGCCTGCTTGCAGGTGTTTTAATGCACTGGCTATTTCACGGGCCCTCTCTTGTGATTTTCAGCCTTAACTGCACTTTAGAACTACCTGGAGAGATTCTAGAAATCCTTTCCTCTCCTCTCTTCTCCCCTCTTCTTTTCTTTTCTCCTCTCCCCACCTCTCCTCTCCCTTCCTCTCCTCTCCTATCTTCACTTCTCCTCTCCACTTCTCTCCTCTCTTCTCTTCTTCTTTCCTCTCTTCTGTCTTTGCATGCTTTTGCTTCTTGTACTATTCAGCTCTAAAAAGAAATGAGTCATCAAACCACAAAAAGACACGAAATAAACTTGCATATATAAGTAAGTGGAAAAAGATAATCCAAAAACTCTAAACACTGTATGATCCTAATTACATGATATTGTGAAAATACAAAAGCATGGAGACATTTAAATGATCAGTGGTTTCCAGAGATTGGGGGAGAGATTCCATGTCATCTACTAGAATCTATTTTGTCTACTACAATTGTGGGCACATGTCAATACACATTTGAACCCTAAGTAAATTATGGACTTTAGGTAACCATGAAATGTCACTATAGATTATCAGTTGTATCAAACACACCGGTCTAGTGAGGAACTTTTGTAGTAAAGGGGCTATATAGGGGGAGGAGGGCACATGGGAATTCACAACACCCCACTCAATTTTCATGTGAACCTAAAACTTCTCCAAAAAATGAAGTCTATCAAAAACAATGCTTATAATAAGCACACATACACATGTAAATGCAAATGCATATACAATTCTGTTAAAAGAGAACAAAAACTCTTAATTCAAGGTCATAGCCTCAGTATTGGTAGCTGCAAACAGTTTTCTAGCTGATTTAAACAAAATCTATATGTTAAATGTTACTTGTGACTTGAAAAATGTCTAGGGAAAGCATAGATGTGATATGAACAGGTCACCTTGAAACTGCAGAGGAGCAATGCTGGACACTACTGCCACCAATTTGGACCTAAATACACAAGGGACCAGACACCACCTGGTCCCCAGAAAGACCAGATGCCTCCCCCAGCATTTGCTAAATGATCAGTCTCCCCACAGCTGCCTCCTTATGTCACTTTTTCTTTTCAAATGTTATGCCAGTGTATCTGACTGGCAGTACCTACATCATATTCTTCCAGAGGGACTAGAAAAAACTTTAAGTCCATCATGAGATGGAGCTACCAATTTGAAAAGCCATCAGAATCCCAGAAACCTAGAAAGTAACTCAGGCGCCAACCTAACAGTAACCCTTAATATAGAACAAGTTGAAATGGCAAAATCCAGAAGGACCTACCAGAGAACTGGATCACTCATGTAAGATTTTAAAGCTGAGTGGAGAGGTCATCAGGAAGAAATAGACATAAAGGCATGCTGTGGTGCGATGGTTAGAACCATCCACATGGGAGAAGCCAGGAAGAAAATGTACAAAGAAAAAAACAAAGAGCAAGGACAAAGCTCTTGCAATCAGCAATGTTTAAGAATAAAATAGAACAAGAGAAAGTCATAAAGGAAGTGAAATGTGGACCAAGTTCATCAACTTGTAAGGATTGTCAGGGTTGGAAATCAGCCATGAATTACCATAACATAAGGATTTTAAAAGCTCACTGGGTTTAGAGCTCTAGAAACTACTGCTAACCACAACTTGTCAACCACCAAATCTGCCCTAACACTTTCTCAGTGAGTCAAAAAGTTGATGTTGGCTCTTCCCTTAACCAATCAACTTCCAAAGCACAAGAATGATGTTTAATATATCTCAGATACCCAGTACTTACTCCAGTACTTGGAACAGAGATTTCAGTAGTTATCAATCTACACCACAAACTGAGACCTGAAGTTTCCCTTTTGAAGTCTGTGCAGAGGGCAAAGGATGATATTTACCAGCTTTAAGATTTTCAATCTTCTTTGCATCATGATTCCTAGACCCCTCAAACTCAGAATCACTTACATTTAGCTTCTTTGGGTGATAAGTTTAAATGAAATTTCTTTTGCCACTTTTTAGAATTATTCTTTCAAAGAAAATAGTTCTCTTCTGTTACAGTTTGTGTTTAGATGTCCCCCTCAAAACCTCATGCAGTCATAAAGTTTTTCAGGAGGTGATTGAGTCTAGCGTTTGTGGTAGTGATACTGGAATTAAGAGTGCTAGCATTAGGGGTGTGTGACTACTTGATCAGTCTACGGATTGGGTTGGCAACACTCTAATCCCAGTAGGTGGGTTACAATATAAGGGACAGAAAGAGGCTTTTCTTGAGTTCTCCTATTGCTTTTGCTGCTCACCATCCATTGCTCTTCCTTGCAAATCCACCATACCTTACAGCCAGCCAATTATGAACTGAACCATACAAACTCAGGCTAACACAGGCAACCTCTGGGGCCCTGAGCTGGTCATCGAGACTTGGCATGGTGGTGCATCCCTGTAGTCCCAGTGCTGGGAGGCTGAAAGCAGGAGGATCACTATGAGTCCAAGCTGCACAGTGAGACCCTGTACCAAACACATTTAAAAAAAGAAAAGCTAAATAAACCTTTCCTCCCTTAACTTTGGGGGTCAGCTATTTTGTCTCAGCAACAAAAAAAGTAATTAAGACACCTTCTCTTTTACAAAGGCAAAGATGGTAGCAACAACAACATGAGCAAGTCATTTGCAAATACTTTGTATTTTTCATAATGTTTTACTACTCATAATGCCCATTAAATATCAATAACAACTGTAAAATGAATAATTTTATTTTTCTTGTCTTATAAGGAGATGTCATGACTGGCCTAACAGTCATTACATTTGTGACAGAAAATGCTCCCCCCTCCAGCCAGTATACTTTAGTTCTTTAGTTGCCCAGGTAACAGTTCCTGTTGCAATTCCAGTTGCTTCTGTCTCCTAGAAATTCATGGTCACTTAATATAATAGGTGGTCACTATAATTGCCAGTCCTGTGGATAGCCCACTACCAATGTGGACTGCTGGACTGACTGTATTGGAATATATTGCTGAATTCATGCACCTACAATATTTGGATGGCAGTGGAATGCCCATCTCTGACAAAAGTAAAGAAAAAAGGTGTTATAAATGGAGGATCATTTCATATCTATATATGCTGAATGGTTAGGATGGATACATAGTTACTTTCTCTTAATTCAATAAGAAGGAAGATTTGTTCTAATAATGTTTGGACAGGGTATCATGTCTGCATCTTGTGCTACAGTGACAACACTATGTAATGTATTAATTGTTGTAACTCTCCTACCAAAAATAAATAAATAAAAGAACCATCCCGCAATTAACAATCCATTCTGCCTCTATACTTCTGCTTGCTTGTCCCAGATAAGCATTAAACCACCAGAGATCATGACACAATAGTTTGGTAATGATCCAGATCAATGTCCATTGACATAAATAAATCTGCCTCCAAGGCCTAGCTATTGTTTCATGTTTCTGCTTTTGATGTCTTCTGGCATCAAACCTCAAGCTCAGTTCTCTGCTGCACTAACTAGGTTGGCCCACAGAAACTTAGACTGTATCATTTTACCCATGTAGGCTCTTGTGTGATTAACACTTTACTAGCTCTCATTTATCATATTGGCATCTGTTACTAAAGCTGGTGAAGGTGGATATTAGTCATTTCAAGGAATTCAAATCTGGGGAAACGACTTCTTAAAATTTCAGAGGAAAAAATTCAGATGCTTTTGCAGTCTTGGTACACAGTAATGAGATCTTTTCTAGGCTCCTGGGGATTAAAACCCCAGCCTATGTAGTTTACTGCATCTTTTAATTCTTCTTATGTTTAGAAGAGCACATGTGTGAGCCGGACCTAGCATACATCACAGGTATGGTGGCAGCTTCTGTGACAGTATGCTCTGGTGATGCTACAATGAACTGAAAACACAAATGATTACTCATTTTGCTACAGCATTAGGTGTAAAAAAGCAACAACTAATGTGTTTTCCACAAATTTTACAAATGCTTTCTCTCACACATGTGCACATGTGTGCACAAACACACGCACAGGCACACACATGTATGCACAGGCATACACACTCGAATTTTAGCAGAGAACTAGATTTCTGAACACTGTGGACCTATTCCCAAGGGCTCATAGCTACAAAATCATGAGCAACTAAATGATTTTACTCAAAGTAAATCAAGTGAAACTGTGACCTGAGCTACATTTTCCTTCTTAAATGTTCTTTAAATCTTTTCATACGACAAATGGATAAGAAATTAAGAATTACATTCTTTGGTTTTAAAACATTTAATCCAGTTCCTTTCCAAAATCCAGCTATAGAATGATTCAGCTCTTGGCATTTTCTTAATGGAAGTGAACTCAAAATCAAGTCATGCTTATATGTCAGAGACACTGAGAGGTCAGCACACCGGGGCTGTGAGGCAGAAGTAGGCAGGGTCAGGACCAGGGGTCAGAGACAGGGCTCATCAGGAGAAGCTCAGCCAAGTGGTCCAAGAATGAAGCCAGGCCTTGGGTCCCTAATTGGGTGGGCAAGGCAAATTATGGAATGAGACCATGGCTGTAGGTAAGACAACACCCTGCAGAACTATATCACCATCCCAGAGAAGGGTAGAGAAGCACCCCAGAGTTTTGCCATAGAGTCAAAACATGCTTTAAAATTCTGTTTTGCTTCTCCATAGCAGAATATCTGGGTATCCTCTTGAACCTGCTTCTCTTCCCAGGTAACAGTTGGTATGAGGGATGCTCATACCAACATTTATGACTGTGAGAATCACACCAAATGTTCATAAAGTATTCTGTGCAATACTTTAGCAAGTGTTCATAAAGTATTATGTGCAATAATTTAGCAAACAGACATGAAACAAATGTAAGCAGTTCAATTCTGATAATGATCTATCCTTTCACCACAGGACTACTGGTAGTAGCTCTACAAGGAGAATACAGAGAGGTTGGCCCAAAGTAGCAGCAATGGAATCAGAATTACAATTTGGGAATTTTAAGACGTATTTATTCTATAATTACACGAGGTATAACTATACTACCCCCATTGATTGAACTTCTTGTTATTGTTATTTTTATTGTTTTATTCTGTTCTGTTCTGGTCTATTCTTTTTAAACACAAAAAATACCAAGTTACACTTAAGACTGACTATTATCACCTTCACAGACTCTTGAAGGATAATTTCAGCTGAGTTAGAAAATGCAACATTGGTATGTAAAAGCAGAAGCCACCCACTACAAATCATTTCATACAAAAAGTATGTGTAAAGTGAGACCAAGCTACTTTCAAATCATAGATTATAAAACAAAACACATAAAATTATTACAAACTAGGCAAGAAAGACTATCTGTCGGAAGGAATGTAGGTTCTGAGTTGTTTTTCTTCCATTTGGAAACACAAACCATCATTATAAGGATTTATCATTTACTTCAAACAACCGTGTTCATCATAGAATCACTATTTCATCAAACATAGGCCACCAAAGCAAGGAAAATACAATTCAAATAAGTTCATTTCACAATCCTATTCAAAGAAGTTCAAGTCACTATCAAAAAAATTAGAGAGCCAGGCGTGGTGGCACATGCCTGTAATCCCAGCACTTGGGAGGCTGAGTCAGGAGGAGCGTTGTAAGTTCAAGACCAGCCTGAGCTAAAAAGTGCGCTTAAGGCCAGCCTGAACTGCATAGTGAGACCCTGTCTCAGAAAGACAAAAAAAAAAAAAAATTAGAGACAGTGAATTTCATTTTTCCATACAACTCTTAGATTCATTGAAAGATAATAGAAAGTACCCTTTTAAGGCCTACAAAACTGAAAGAGGCAGCCAACAAATTACATAAGGCCAAGAAGTCACTGCAGGAGAAAAGATCTGAATCCAAAAAATAGGAGAAAATTTGTTTTTCAAACAATTCATTCTTTTCTGAAGCTAATATTTAGAATGACTGAAATTTTCCAGTGTCCTAAACCTACTGCCATCACTTGTGGAAATGTGAACAATATTTACTTACATGCTTTTCCCATTTTACTTCCCACATTCATTCTCCAATATGGGAAATGAACAGCTGGAGAGCAAAGGGTACAGTCTGTCAAGAACACGGCTACAGAGGGAAGCTGATAGACAATTACTGTTTTGGTAATAGCTGGTATCTTAATGTTCTCCAGAGAAACGGGACAAACATGATACAATATAATATAGGTTTTATGGAAATCAGCCCATGAAATATGGAGGCAAAAAACTCCCAGGAGCAGGAAAGCGGGTGGTATAATTCAGTCCCAGTCCAAGAATCTGATAACAAGCAATACCAGTATCTGTGTCCCAGCACAAAGAAAAAGAAGCTAACTCCCCATTTCTCTTCTTTTTTGTGTTTTTCAATCCCTAAACTGATTGGATGCTTCCCAGCCACACTGGCCAGGGAAATCTTTACCACATCTATTGATTCAAATGCTAATCTCTTCTAAAAGCTTACTCACCAACACACCCAGAAGTAGGGTTCAGCTAGCTATCTGGCATCCCCTTGGCCCAGGCAAGTTGGCACATGAAATGAGTGAGAGAATTCCTCATAATGAACATTTTTATTACTGTCTAGGGTAAAGAGAGAAAATTTTGAAGTGTTCCAAGAGAATCTAGGATGTGGAGAGAAGAGCCTGTTTGGAAGGGAACAAACCTATGACCTTCCTTGCCAACAGCTTTAGAAACAATAGACTTGACTGGTGAAAATTCCACTGTTGGTTACAGTAAAAACATCTCTTTGTCTATTATAAAATGCTCTGTGAAATTTTCTTAGTCTACCAGCTTTCCAGGTAAGTAGATTCTCTAAGATGAAAAGGAGAGCTCGGGCCTGCACCTAGATGACCACTAATTGACACAGAGAAGGTAGTTGTGACTTTTGGGGCCCAAAAGTGAGAAGACAGCAGACGTCTATGTATACAACATAGGGAACCCAGAAATCAACCCACAGACATGCCCCCTGCAACTGCCTCACACTTAGCAGAGAACTTGGTGACTGTTGGGAAAACAAGAACAGGTACAGCAAGGAAAGAGATTCTTGAACAAAGTAAAAATCTGCCACTTGACAGAAAGAGCAAAACCTCATATTTTCCCAAATCTGTGGGAGAAAAGCCTGATTTTTCTCAAATATCCTTAACTAAAGTACCTGCTCACTAGACCACAGGAATCTAGGGTAGCAGTCACTGAGTTTTTCCTACAAATCTGTCAAAATACAAACACATCAGCCAGCCAAATAGCTCAACAGATTAAAGCACCTGAAAGCAGGTTAAGGGCCAGGGGTTCAATCCCCAGGCCTGCCATGCCATCCTTGCCCCCGGGGTGTGCTGAGATGGCAATTGAGACTGGTTGTGGCAGTGCGCATCTATAGTCCTAGCTCTTGGGAGGCTGTAAACAGGTGGATCACTCTGAGTCTGATCTAGTAGTGAGACCTTGAAAACCCTGTAGACCCTCCCTTAAAATACAGAAAAATACATAAATACATTACCTTTCACTTGTCTTTTATGTTTTAGATATTTTCTACTCCCTATCTTCACCTAAATTAACCTTTTAATTTCATATTTGTGAAAATATATGCTGTCATATATGATGTAGATGTTCATATCTTAATACTTTAGCTTTTCATTCAAGGGGCATGAAATACAGGAGTAAAGGAGAGCTGTCTCTCAGAATGTAGAATTGTGATCTGAAGTGCTTCCCACCCAGTTAGTTCTAAACTAAAAGTTGTGAAGAATTCAGAAAATGTTATGGCCCCTTATCTTAATAAACTATCTTATCAAAAAATAAAAAAATAAATTGTCTTGTCATACAAGTGTAAAAGTCAATGACATGATAGACTAGAAAGCAGTGAAATTTAGTTGTTCCTGGATTTTTCAGGCAACACTTTAGGAGAAAAAAAGAAATCTATGCATGACATTACCTGTATAAAAACAAGATTAATTGAACACAAGGTACAGAAATAGTTGAAAAGAACTGAGTTTGTATTCATGAACCTAAAACTAACACTGTTAGAGAGCAGGGAAAACAAAAACAGTGCAGACATTTCTTCTTCAGTAGACTTTTGGCCAAGAGGAACATGAGAATTCAGTTCCAATGCAATCTTTCCAACTTGATAATTGGATCCCTTGTTGGTATCAGTTTGCCCCTGTCCCTGCTGATTTCTGAAGCTCCTCTCTCAGTATTACTCCTAATCCAAACTCCAACTAAATGGTTATTATAGATCAGTGCACTTTCCCCATAAATACGATTTTTATGTCCTAACACTGCCTCACAAAGAGATGTAAGTTGACACAGTTGGAAGGAGAAGGATGAAAATGATTTCTTAGTGTGCTAATGAAGCAGCCACCTTCAAATGAACATCATGTAGACCTATTTAGCCTCTATTTTTCAATGCAAATAATTACTGTAACTTAAAATGTATTTTCCTCTTCTTTAAGATTTGATTTACTTCACATGCCACCGTTCTGAGATAAATGAACACAGCACAAGCCACGCAACCTGCATGGTGATTTCAAGGGATGCAGCATAGCCCTAGCAGACTTGGGAAATGTTAGCTATTTTGAACATTCTTACTTGAAAATAAAATCTTTTATTTCACAACTGTTAGTAAGCCTAGTGCCATCTGTAGAAAAGTGTGTGTGTGTGTGTGTGTGTGTGTGTGTGCCAATATAAGAAACCTAACTGAAATAATTCATGAGGATGATTTGGTTAAAGACATTAAGCACAGGCTATGCTACAGGCAATCTGAATCTACCTCCCTTAGTCTAAAACAGTCTCTCTATAATATTTTTTCTCACTCTGAAAAGCACCCCCTACTTTTTTTTCTTTATCAGGAGTGTTTATTTTCTTCACAGCACTTACCCAGAGATGAAGATACTGAGTTTCTTTGTTTCCTTGTTGGTCTGTCTGCCCTGATTAGAATGTAAGGGTCTCTAACCTAGTGTTAGTCAGCGGCCCATCACTGCAACAAATATCTGTAGTAAGCCAACTTAAACAACATGAAGGCTTTATTTTGGCTCCTGGTCTCAGCAGCCTTGGTCTCTATGGTCATAGGCCCTGTTATGTCTGGACCTATGCCAAAGGCAGAATCTCATGACAGGGCACTCATGCTGAAACAAGCTGCCGTCAGCTCTGGAGAGAGAAGAGCCTGGCTCTCATCTTCCCCTCTGCTGGCTGGAGAAGGTACACAGCTGGCCAGCAGCCAGGACACCCCTCTGCTTCACATTCCTTTGTTCCCCAGCCCTACAACAGACTCGCACAACTTGTGGTAGTGTCCTCCCTGAAAATCAAAGCACCATTCTGTAGTCCAACATGAGTGCAGCCAGACAGTCAGCATGGTGCCCTCCTCAACTCCTGCCACTTCAAAGGCTATTGTGGGAGGAGGGAGAGGGAGAGTGCGTCTGGAGTGGGTAAGGCCTACTTGGTATACCTGACATTTCCAGCAGGCTTTCAGCCCCGTCCCTCACTGAAACAGGCCTGCAGCTGCTGTACAGTTAAGCAACACTCTAACATTTCTCAGGTTTCAGGCTAAGAGAGTTCTGTCTGGTGTACTGATTCCTTGCATTTACCCCCTGCAGCAAAGGATGTGTTAAAATGAAAAATTCATTTTGATGTTCCTGTAAACTACCTCCTGATTTATTTTTTGGATAGTGTGAGCTCCAAAAAGTCCTATAAATTTATAGCAGTTCTTCAGTTTACAAACAAATCTGTTTGCAAACAATTAAGTTTTAAAACAGAAGGTGTTAACAAAATTTTACTTCCATTCACAAATTACACATCATTTGCAAACACTACTATGGCCATCTGACCATCTTCCCCACACAAACACAAACACAGATACTTTGGAACCAAGGTTCCACTGTACATAATATTTTTACGCTAGATAGTATGGACAGAGCTGTCTTTTCAAAAGAAAAATCAATAAACACTCAGAGCTGCCAACACCAAAGAGCTCAAGAAACAAGCAGCCGACAAGAACATATCTGATGGCATGGACAGCAGCTGTGGGGCCACCTGTTGGCACCCAGCATCACCTGGTGTCATGCAGTGATGTCATGCAGGATATATTTTACCAATTCATTCATAAAGCAAAACAAAACAAAACCACCCTTGCTGATGGAAAACATTGTCTCATTGCAACTAGGAAGCAAAAAAGAAAGAGAATAAAGCACCTTATATTCACCTTTGAGAGCACAGCTCCACTTACCTAAAACCCCACTCAACCCCACAGCTTACAGGTTCCACAGCCCCCCAAAGACATCAAGCTAAGGATCAAGCTTTTAATGCTTGGGGCTTCAGAAGAATTTTTAGATCCAAACAATGGCGAGCATAGACATGTTGCCGTTCTTGGTCATGTTAGAGCCCCAGCAGCAGAACGATGTCAGTGATAGTTTCCCAAAAAATTATGGAATGAACAAATGAATGATGATGTTTTTCCTGAAAATATGGTCGAGATTTCATTTAATTCTTAAAAAGAAAAGGAGGACTGGGGAGATAGCTCAGTGGCTTAAGTCCCTGCCTGGAAAGTTAAGGTCATGAGTTTGATCCTCGGTATTGAAAAATAAATAAATGAAACGCTAAAATACCTTCCACAGTGCCTGGTACTTAATAAAGAAGAAAAGGAAACAGTACTCATGTAAATCACTAGAATAGTCCTTCAGAATTCTAGTTGTAACAGTTGAGAAAAGAGTGGCTCCTGATATCAAAAGCTGACCTGGCTCTTTCAAATAGATCCTGTGATTTTCCCATGAGATGTGAGCAATCTCAAAATGCCTCACCTGACCAGGCTACTCTGACACCATTACAAAGGAAGATCAAGCAAGGTCCCTTCACAATTTTATCTACCTGCAGAAAAATACAGGTCACTGTGCCGCTCACAAATGCCCCATTTTGTGGTCAAAATGTAAAATGCTATTTATTTATCAAATATACTATTCTGGTCTTTCCTCCTAATAGATTAGAGTCCCTGAATATCTAATCATAGATTGCCCTACTTTCTACTAATATGCAATTCAGAGTCAATCTCTGTTTCCTTAGACCCCTCCCTCACGTTATTCAACCAAAAACCCAATCCTATAAAAGTTGTTTTTCATGATTTCCAAGCTGTGTGTTTTTTATAGAAGAGGTGAACCAAACTTGTTCAACCACAGCAGTGTTTCTGGGGTTCCTTGGCTAGACAACACTAATGGGACATTATGCATGTACACATGGAGGTACACTCACATGCACATGAAACTAAAAAAGCTAAAATAGAATGACTAAAAAATACCAGCCACTTTACAAATATTTTATTAATAAAGTAATAGCAAGCTGCTACACCACTATGCCATGTCAAGCAGTATGCCATAGTTCAATCAATCCTGATAATAGTATTATGAGACTGGAGGTGTGCTCAAAACATATAGTGAATTTTTTTTAGAATTATCATAGTAAAAGACACATTACCATTAGTCCCCATCAAAATGCTTCCCCTCGCTTTGAATACACTTATGCAATAATTCTTGCCACTTTCCTCAGAAGTTCTGGAAGTCTTATTTCATACAGAGTGTTAACACTGTAGTCCACTGACATCCGACAGAAAGACGGGTGTGTAAAAACATTACAGTGAGTCCCCATCCAGCTAGTGACCAGTTCTGACACCAGGCAGCTTACAGCACTTCCCCACAGGCAGTATGACCATGGAAGATAAGTAAGTGTTTTCAACCAATTCAGAACACTGAGGCAGCCACAGCACAACTGAAGACACTCCTGGAAGATGACTACCAGAACTGCTTCTGAATGTGGCAAGAAGGCTTGGATAAGTGTGTTGAAGCTGAGGGGAATCAATTCATATTTTACTATAATAGATTTGGTCAAGCATTGGCCGTGACTCATCCACATAGATGACACAGATTATTTTAAATTAAACATTCACTATATATTTCAGTAATGCCTCATAGTTCATTATCTTCCTCCATTTCTTTTTCTTGTACTCATTATTAACTTTATTGAAAATCAATAACAATTATATAGTAAATTAAAAATGTAGACAAAGTGAAATGTGAAAGATGTAAAATATAGAAAGCGAATTTTAGAAAAATATTTCTGAAATGAATATATAACGAGATTAATAATAGATTGAACATTGTAAAAAAGTATTTACAAACTTAAATGAATATAACAATAAAAATTGTCTAGCATAAACATGAAGAAGAGTTTACAGATCCATCATATAATAGTTCTCTCTGTACCAAATTCAAGAAACTTATATTCATATAATTAGAATTCTCAAAGTAGAAAGGGGTA